>OX463783.1:9828421-10017427 GCA_949825025.1 Siphlonurus alternatus
CATTTGCCGCGTTAATTTTATTATTATTTTATTTTTTTTATTTTTTTATTAAATTTAGTATGATACCAAATCAGCCAATTGCATGGGGTAATTAAGATATGTAACCATGCAGGCAAACTCAAAATATAACTCTACAGCAAAAATATGTAGAGTTATTTTGAGGCAAACTCCAGTTTGTTGATTTTAACTGTTGCAATATAATAAACAATAGACCACTTGCAACATCGCCTGCGTCGATCTCTTCTTGCCTAGTAGTCCTGAGTCAGGCCTGTGTTAATTCATGGACGGTCAAAATAGTTCAAAATATGGCAAGAATCTATCGATGCAGGCGCTGACTTGCAAAACTATGTTTTAGCAAAACGTAAACAAACTCATTCACCCATGCAGGTATTGTTGGTTGTTGATTATGTGTATTTTTTTTCCAATACATTGGACCTTATGGGAAATTTACGATTTTCACATACAGATTTCAATGCATATATTACATACGTATAATTTTAAAAATAAATATATCACCGGAATCTGCAGATCTTGGCCATTTATAATATTGAAAATTGCATTGGAAGACGGTTTCTTTATTTATTTACCCCATGCAATTGGCTGATTTGGTATCATACTAAATTTACTATATTGAAATAAAGAAACCAATGCATCTTCCGATGCAATTTTCAATATTATAAATGGCCCATGCAAGAACTGCAGATTCCGGTGATATATTTATTTTTAAAATTATACATCTGTAATGTATTGAAATCTGTGTGTGAAAATCGTAAATTTCCCATAAAGGTGCTTTCACATATTCGAAAATCGCTACGGAAACACTCCGTAGCTACTCCATAGCAAATGTGTTGATTTTGCTGCGGCGCACCGTAGCACCTCGCGATCGATCTACGGAACTCCGTAGCAAAATCAAGATGAGTTTGATTTTGCTACGGCATTCACATGATTTTCCGCCGCAGCTGCCGCAGATGAACGAGAATATGTGAAAGGCCTACGGCATAGCTACGGAACTCCGTAACGATTTTCGAATATGTGAAAGCACCTTAAGGTCCAATTTATTAGAAAAAATATACACATAATCAACAACCACAACAATACACTAGGTATGTGAGTTTGTTTACTTTTTGCTTTAACATAGCTTTGCAAGTGGTCTATTCTCTAGATTTGTTGGTATATTATAATTATGTATTACACATGGCGAGCGAAGTCAATTTTCTTCTCCCTATTATAGCTATTCTCATTTTTACAGTTTCACTTTTTATTTATTTATTTATTTTACTGAGGCATCGTTTTTTGACACTAAAAAAAAAAAAAAACGAAGACAAAGAACAAAAAAGATAATGTGCTTTATACAAATAAGAGTAATATATGCATATTATATAGAAAGATACATCGCTTATCACTAACCGCAGTTAGTGCGAAACCTGGATATCTTTTCCTTGGTGGAAATAAAAAAGAAAAAAATTATGAAGGTACTATGTTAATTAATTAATTGTAGAGTTTGGAATAAAATAAAATTGTTTTAATAAAACTTTTAATTCATATAAACTGTTTATTTTAAAAATAAACATAAAATTCATTACCGTGCCAGCAAAAAAAAAAAAAAAAAAAAAAAAAAAAAAGGACTTGCAGTTCTGCTTCAGGTAGAGAGATAGTTAATACTTAAATGCAAAAGCATGATTATCTTATAACATATTAATGCTACATACACCTCTCGGGACAGCAAGAACTTTACCACTGCCTCATCTGCTGACGCTGCAGCTCAAAGAGATGCAAATTTGCAATTTTTGGGAAAGTAACAAGAGCACCCAGTCCATGCAGCTATTCCCAAAAAAAGGTTGTAGTTCAATAGACTGGGAAGTAATGCACCTAAACCAAGCAGGGGTAAATTTCATGCTGTCTGTAGGTGTACAAATGTACATATTATAAAATTGCAAAAATAAGCTTACATTTTTTGAAGCTTTAATTACAAAATTGTGGACAGCAGAAATATCTTTAAAAAAATTCTCTGCATAGAAATATACACAATAATATAATACATAAAATATAATGGCAAATACAGTATATTTACATAAAAAATTCTTAAAACAAACCTTTGCTAGAAAAGCTTTAAAAACAAAAATATATATTATATAGATGTAGTAAAAACAAAAATACATGTTAGTTCACCAAAAATTAAATGGTTTTAACATTTATTTACATACGGTATTTACTTTCTTGAGCAAATTATTACATAGAAACTACAATTAATAACAGTGAAGAATATTACAGCGAGGCATAATTTGCACATTATCAGTCAATCTTCATTTATTTACAAAATAAGTTACTTATGAAATCAGTGTTATTAACACCTTATGTGATGTATATATTACATTAATTAATAAAATAGCCTATTCTTTACTGAAAGAAAACATACAATGACTCATTTTGTCAAAAAAAAAAAAAAAATAAATAAATAAATAAATAAAAAAAAAATAAAAAAAACATATATTCAATACAAAATTTGCAAAATTATATACAAATGAGTCTGTTTTTCATCACTGCAAAAAAGTGAGAAAATAATGTCACTCATGCTTCAATTTTGTAAACAAACTTTCTTGTGTGAGTCCACCAATATGTATTAATTTATCAGCAGCATTTTTTTTTATTTTTTTTTTTTTTTGTCACCTTACTTTACTTCTATTGATTTAACATTTTATTTCTTTATTTTAATTTTGTTATTCAATTTGAATAACAATAATTAGTAAAATAATACGTATCTATTTTCTGATGCTGCATGCTTTTTTAATGTTTGTCATACATAAAACATTTTTTTTTGTTTATAATTTACATTGATTTTTCATTTTATATAAAGTGAAAGAGGATTTGTTTCATCACTTACAAATGGCCAAAGATGTAAAATTTATGTAGTATAATTTTTAAAAGAAGACACAAACATTTAACATGATCGCTCTAATTCTCCTTTAAGGTAGAGATAACGTCGAACAGCTGTTCGACGTAATCCCCTTTGATTAACATGTAAACCTTAGCAAATTGACAAAAATTCTGAAATTTTTTTGAGAGGCAGATATTAGTGCCTAAAAGACATAGAAAAAGTTTCAAAAACATTTAACGAGCCGATTTTTTTAAATTAATTTTTTAGTTTGGCTCTCCATGGGAAAGCCCTATGCTGAAAATTAAAAAAATTAATTAAAAAAAATCGGCTCGTTAAATCGTTTTGAAATTTTTTTCTATGGCTTTTAGGCACTAATATCTGCCTCTCAAAAAAATTTCAGAATTTTTGTCAATTTGCTAAGGTTTACATGTTAATCAAAGGGCATTACTTCGATCAGCTGTTCGGCGTTATCTCTACCTTAAGTAAAATATAAGCAATGTATTTAGCTCAGGCTTAGTAATATGACGCTCTGATTAGCTAAAAATCAGCTTTCACCCACTAACAATGACGTGTTCCTACTAGACCAGAAAACTTGGTGCTGCTGTAGAAAATGCACTGCTAGATTGTCAAAACTAAAATTTTGATATGACAATCAACAAATTGGAATAACTTATAGGCCATGTAAAAGCTTAATAATATATTTCACTTACATTATTTGTTTTAAGTTTTAACTTAGCTGCAAGCAGCATTGGAATGATATTACAACAAAGTTCATACACCCATAAAAATTAAGATGAGACTTACTGGGACAACGTATATTTAGTCAAAATATGTTTGTGCGCTATGGCTATGTGTCTGTACAAATAAATTTTGAAGTTAAAAGTTTTATTGCAATGCTTGCAAGCAAACAACTTGTTGGCACCTGCAGTAGACGGTCGAGTCTTCTCTTGACTTTTTGTTGAGTTCATTTCTCGAGCATTGGAGGAATGGCGAGCATGGGATGAAATTTTGTGATCTGGAAACAAATATTGTGGGTGTTAGTGCTACAAAAGTAGTTTTAAAAATATGATTACAATTCTTGTTCATAAATCATTAATGTTATTATAACAAGACCAGAGACTGTCAGAATATCTGTAACTTGTCTGACGTCAAGAGCTTTTTCCTTTTTATTCAATTCATTTATTTAATCACTGGTTGTACAGGTACAACATGGATTACATCATTTTACTAATTACAAGACAATAAACACACACAAAAAAAATATTAACAACAATCAACAGTAACATATCCTATAATTAAACAAAACTACAAAATAACACTTGATAAAATATCTTCTGGCAGCTTATTACTAAAATACATCTCCACTGAATAAATTTCCTTGCGAATAAGAACAATTTTTAATATGTTTTTAAACAAAATTTCACTCTCAATTTCTTTTAAACTTGATGGTAAAAATTTATAGATTTTGGCTGACGGATAGACAAGACTTTTTTTCCAATAACATACAATACAATCCTTATGGGAGATGCAAGTGATGGCAGACAAGCGTTATGTTATAGACTTTATGTTGACATACTGTCTGTCTATCGTCACATTCCAAGTAACACCCACCTCGTGACCTCTTGGTTGCTGGCAGCTCTTCCTCTATCTCAGAAGAGTAGTTGTATAGTCTGGTCTCAGGGCAGAAGTATTGCGAGACCTGCATATAAATAATAAATTAGACAGAATTACCAACATAACCAAATTATATGTTAGTCATATTAGAATTAATTTACAGTTTTTGTGGCAGATTTGAATATAACAATTTGCTGAATTTAATGAACATAAGCACAATATGAGATCCTTTCTGGTATGCCTTATAATTTACCTGTAGGAGAAAATTTCAAGATGCATAGGGACAGAACCTTATTTTAAATATACTGTAATGGCTTTTTTTATTTAATTTTTTCTCCTCCTGATTACTTGCTTAAAAAATGATGCTATTTTAAACCTTATTTCATTATTTTGTAGTACTAAAAGGTCAAAATTCAATCAAATTTAAGGTTAATTCTTACAAGAACTGCTTTTCATATTTTTTTTCCTTGGAAAATTTCCCTCAAAAAAGCTAAAATCTTTGATATATTGAGGCTACTGCCATTTTTTGGAGAGGGAAGTTTTTTGTGGCAACAGCTGTACATTGACGTACCTCAGAAGGGTCTAGAAGAACACTGCAAGGTTTGACAGCATCCACGTGCTGTGACGATGCTCCACCACTCTGTGAAGTTAATTAAAATTTATGAGACATTGACTAATTTTTTTTGACAAAACCAGATATTTTAACACTGACAAATATTTTAACTTCTTGATTTTGAATATTAATCAGCATATTTTAAAACATATTAATGTGCTCAGTGCCTGTGAAGAGAGAATATGGTCTCTCTAGGCTTACAAGAAATAAAATTGCTTGGTTGTTAAAACAATGGCAGAAGAAAAGAAATATTTTTCCCAATAAATTAATTAATTATAAATTTCATAGTATCGAGTGAGATTCAAGAAGAAAGATAACAAAGATTTTCACTAACCATGGTTAACAACTGAGAATGTATCATAATTTTCTATTGGAACATTTGTACAGTACTAAATATTTTCATGCAGACACAAAACTTAAGCTCACCGAAGTTGATGAACAGCTGTATGTTTCAGAAATGTTCCTCAGCCTTGAGTCTGCAATTTTGACGGGTTTACTTCTGTAACCAAGACAGACACATTTTTACAAAAACACATTTTTTTATATATATATGCAATCAATTTTAAGATTGTCTTATTTCTCAGATCATTTATTTTTTTACAAAATTGAAATCGGAAGAAAGGCAGTACAGTACATATTGTAAAAAAATATAAATATATAATTAACAAATCAATGCAACATTGAAAAGAAAATGTTGTTGTTTTTCGAGATAAAAATTGGATATTCAAATCAAAAGTTAAAGTCTCTCACTAAAATTTGTGAGAGACAGGCAGTGACAACCTGCATTATTTGTCTTTATCACAGAGGTAAATCAAGCTCACCTCAAAAAGCACTGCCTCAAAACAGACATAACTATGAGCTTTGGTATACTTAAAGGCCTTATGAACCTTTTCACAGTATTAAGTAAACGGTTAGCTTTGCTTCAGTGTGATTCGTCTGCATAATATTTTTTGTTTCAGTAGCACAAATATCAGAGATAATAGCCGATGAAGAAGCACCTGTGACGTCACTCACGCTCATTCAGTGGCGACAATATAGGGAAATCCCTGCAAAAGATAGGTTCACTCCCGCTGCAACTACGGCCACAATTTTAATTCTGGAATTTTGAAACTTTACCAGGGCAGTCTTGATAGTATTTGTCAAATAGTCTGAAAGAATTTTTTGGGTGGCGTGTGTGTACAGACTGAGTTATTGCAGTAGCAAGATAAGCCAAAAATTTAACATTGTTTTCCTATACAACATTTTTGCTCCTCTTTCTACCGCAATAACTCGGTTTGTATGAATGTCATCAAAAAAAATCTTTCAGGCTATTTGAAAAATACTATCAAGACTGTCCTGGTAAAGTTTCAAAATTACAGAAGTCAAATTGTGGCCGTGGTTGCAGCGGGAGTGAACCTATCTTTTGCAGGGATTTCCCTATATTGTTGCCGCTGAATGAGCGTGAGTGATGTCACAGGTTCCTTTTCATCGGCTATTATCTCTGATATTTGTGCTGCTGAAAAAAAAATATGCAGCCGAATCATACTAAAGCAAAGCTTACCGTGTACTTAATATTGTGCAAAGGTTCATAAGGCCTTTAACGTTAAGTGATAAAAGACAAGCCTGTCTCACTGCTGGCTAGTATTTATAATTCTATTACATACTGTACTAAAAAGACATGCATAGGCATAGTAAATTAATGCATCTCACCTGCCAGTTTCATTTTGCCGTTTCTTGTGTGTTTCATTTGTTGTGTTATCACACATATTCATGTGGATTTGCAAATTTTCATAACTCAAGAACCCCATATTACATTTCATACAATATTTCTTGTGAACATTCATTTGATGATTTAATAACACATGTAGTTTCTCAAACGATATATTACACTCACAACACTTGTACTTCAGAGTGTCTAGCTCAAAATTGTTAACTGAACATGTATGATGTTGTAGTAAATATTGAGTTTTGTATCCAGTTTTACAGAAATTACATTCAAAATATTGTAATTCACACGGTAAAATTGCAAATAGAGTATCAAAAAAATAACAACCTAGGAATAATTTTTCACATTTTGAGCATACAATTTTCTTTTGTTGAGAATGAGAGTTTAAATGCATTATCAAATCAACTTCAGTTTTAAAACTCAATGGACATAATTGACAACAATATGCATTGTTTATTTTTGATGGACAACAAAAATATAATCCAAGTTCTTTTAAAACATTTGTTACAGATTTCCATTTAATCACCGGAAAGAAACTATCACCACATTCATGATTTGATTCCTTACAACAAACTGAACGTAAGAATTGCATTAAAAAATACAACCAACAAGTGTTAGTATCACATTTTTCACATGTATGCTTTTTATCTTGTAGGTGCATTACTTTAATATGTGTAATTAATTGATATTCATATGAAAATGTCTGATTACAGATATAACACATTGACATATACATATTCAAATCAGTTTTATAATTTACAAGGCATTCAATTGATTCTTGATTATCATTTTTTAAATTAACACTATGTAACATGTAACTAATTGTGTCTATATTTTCATCTGCAGTACTTGATTTTCTTTTACGTTTTTTATTTTTTCCATTTGATTTCTTTTGATGATTTGATTGTTTATGTGCTAAATTTTTACGTGTCCTATTTTTACAGGCATCTTTACTTTGTTGTTGAGTATCAAGACATATTACTTCTTCACTGCAAATTTTCTTTTCTGGAAAATTAATTTCTTCATTGACAAGTCCTTTTATAATATTTTTAGTACTTTGAGGTCCATTTTGGGATTCAAAGTTTGGAGAGGAGTGTCTAGATTTTGGTAAGGTACGATGTCTTTCTTGTACTGCCTTTTTTTGTGTACTATTTAAAGCTGTAGTCTTTTTCAGATTTCTCTTTAAAGCTTTTTTCCCGCTGTATCTTCTATCATGAAAATGAATAAGTTTTATATGTCTAACAACTGAATGGAAAGTAGAAAATATATGATTACATAACGGACAAACACCATTTTTTACGTCAAATATTTTATTACGGTAAATAAATTTCTGGATCTCATCTTTGTCATATGTATTTTTATGGACAGTTAAAAAGTGGCGATTAAGATTAATGACATGTTTCTTGCAGAGATGGCACTTTTTATAAGTTGCAGATTTCTTTTTTGGAGGTGATATTTTTACATTACTTTTGTTAGATATGTTAGAATTATTTATTGTAGATGTTTTTTCAATAAAATGTACATTTGTAATGTGTCTCCAAGCATTCCGATTTGTTCGATCCATAAACTTTCTCTCACATATTGGACACTTATTTTTCTTAAATGTTAAAGTTTCTCCTTTAAATTTGAAAGTCTTGTTTTTTTTAAGCATTATTTGTAATTTATGTACACTAGACACATGGTGATGAATATCAAGATATTTTTCCTTGCAAACTAAACAATATCCACGGTTCTTATCCCTACTATTTGAGTTATGAGTTTTTGACTGTATTTGAGTTGGAGTTGTTTGAGTCTTGCTGTTTCTGATCAGGCTGGAGTGTTCACTCAAACTCTCTGAAAAAAAAAAAAAAAAGGCAAAAACAAATTAGTTGTGATCCATCATAAAACTACATATTAAAAGAGAAAGGTAATTTTTTTACAGAAAAAAAAATATATAAATTTATAAATTATTTGCAATTTATTATTTTTCGTCTCTCTGCAAGCTCTGTCAGATATCTACAAAAATGACAGTTAGAATCTGCTATATAATGCCTGTGTCAGCGTTATGCAGAATTATGCTGATGATATTAAATCCTCTAAAAAAAATAAGAATACAGGGTCCGTCAAGAAAATCCACACAAACTTGGAAATTTTAACGAAATTTCATTATAACTCTAGAAATAATTATCCGATTTTATTAAAATTTTCTACAGTGGTTAAGGGTTACCTTTTAAGGACTCCTACTTGATGTAGCCGCCCTCAGCCTCCAACCTCTGTCGGAAGCGCAGACACGCCCCCTTTAATTCACTGCGTAGGACTTATATTTCAAGTCTTCCGCAGCAATGCGTCTCATTGTGGTCAAGCTAACATTTAATTTTGCAGCCAATTTGGTCAAGGACACACCTGGGTGCTCAAGAATCATGTTTAGAGCTGTTTTCATTATATTTTTGGTCCTCTTGCTTCTAGGAGAATTGCTTGCCTTTCTCAAAGGTGTTCCTGTACCTTCTTTTAACTGTTCTGCTATCTTAAATCGGGCTGCAATGTCATAAATGGTACGTCTGGGGTAGGGCAGAAGCTTTGAAATATCCTTTGGCAACTTACCGGCGCGAAGAAGTTCGACTACAGTGGTCCTTCTATGCAATTCCCGGCCTGCAGATGACATTTTTACAATTTTACAAATGTTTTGAAAAAATTCATAACATCAGCTGTAAAAAAAAAAAAAAAAAAAAAAAAAAAAAAAAAAAAAAGTGGCACTAGTGGTTTCACAGCTAACTGCATTTGAAATTTGTTTGGATTTTCTCGGCGGACCCTGTAAGTTACAGCACTTTTATTCTGTATTGATTCAGATTTAACTGATTGTAATCAAGATAAACGGATACAGCAGCTACATTTTTCATGGGTGACTGTGACTTACAACTTGTCTTGAGGCATAAAAGTCTTTATTATTGAAACATCCGTTTGAAATTTTTAATAAGGTTATTAATATCACTATATAGACTTGCTTAGGTACTTCAGTTAAAGTTTCTACAAAATTTGTCAGTACTTACCTGTTTCGAAGATTTCCGTAATCTCAGTGACGAACTGCCCCTCTCCCTCCCCCTCAGAGATCAGCTCCTCCTCCTTCTGTAATGTTACAACAATTGTCAGCTGAGCATGTCAAGTTAAAGTAGATAATACGTCCAATGTTAATAAAAATCCCATTCATGAAAAGTATGAACAAATTTTAGAATGTTCTCGGTTGGTTGGTTGGTATTTTGGGTGCTTAACATACCTTTTCAGTAGGTAAAATATCAGGTATACAAAAACGAGCTAGTTTTTGAGTTATTAATTTTTTAAAATGACTACTTTAACATGGAGAAATGGAACTTCCATGTTAACTTAGTCAACTTAAAAAATTAATAACTCGAAAACTAGCTCGTTTTTGTATACCCTGATATTTTAGCTACTGATAAGGGATGTAGAGGAGAACATTTTAAATTTTTTTCATAATTTTCATGAATGGGATTTTTTCAGCATTGGGTCAGCTGATCCGTATTATCTCTAACTTAAGGAATAGAAAATACAAATTAGATACAAATACAGTAGATCAAGTGCTAATGATAAATTCCAGTGGTCTAAAGCCAAACAAGACACCTACCACAGTAATTTCGTCGTAGAACTCTCCCTGCTCTGTAGACAAAGGTTCTGTCTTAGGGGTGGGCAGGTTTGAACACGTTGAGTCTTCACAGTAAAAAGGCTTCAACTCTGGGGGGCCGGGGAACGAAACTTCTTCTTCTTCCACCTCAGTCTTGATCTGTGGATTTATTAATGACGTAAATCATCGAGGATGATGTCCCTGTAAGTAGTTTTGCTGAGGGACTCAATATACAAACCAGCATATAAACACAGTACAAATTTTCTTTTGTACTTAATTATATGTACAAAAAATGTCTGGTTTAAAATATTGTATGAAAGATGCCATAGAAAAATAATAATAATAAATAACCCTAGTGGAGAACAATTAAAATTACTCTATTTTATACATAATTATATATTTTCTTATTTACGATATTATTGGGGAGATGGGGGCGCTCTCATACTTTTATTGACTTCATGGACCACTAAATTCCTCTAGAGGGATAGAGGGGTGGCATACTTTGAAGTCTGCCTATATTGCTGCAACATCGTCTACCAGTGACATTAACTTGGTTTAGGAGCGCATTTTGTTGGTCAGCTGCTCTAAACCGGTTATCATTATAGACTGCTGACTTAATTGGAAACCATTGCATTTTAAATGTTGACAAAAATATGTGTCATACAGAGAGCTGTAGTTCTTTAAGGTAGAGATAACGCCGGTCAGCTGTTCGACGTAGGTCGCTTTGATTAACATGTAAACCTTAGCAAATTCACAAAAATTCTGAAATTTTTTTGAGAGGCAGATATTAGCGTCTAAAAGTGAAAAAATTTCAAAACAATTTAACGAGCTGATTTTTTTTAATTAATTTTTTTTTTAATTTTCAGCATAGGGCTTTCCCATGGAGAGACAAACTAAAAAATTTACTAAAAATAATCGTCTCGTTAAATTGTTTTGAAACTGTTTCTACGGCTTTTAGGCACTAATATCTGCCTCTCAAAAAAATTTCAGAATTTTTGTGAATTTGCCAAGGTTTACATGTTAATCAAAGCGACCTACGTCAAACAGTTGTTTGGCGTTATCTCTACCTTAATTTGCAGTTCTAGGCCATCCTCCTCTTTTTTATTATCCTTGCATGAAAGTAATACGTAGTACAATAATTCTCTAGTAACTCACCTCAGTCAAACAGCAATCCATGGTGGTCTGGTGGTAGGGAGAGTCAAAGTTTCCCCTCCAGAAATGTTTCTGTCGCCAACTTGTGACCACGAGGGAGAGACGCCAGTCTATATTAGGAAGATAGACCTTAGATTTCCATGATAGATGTCGTTTTTTTAACGAAGATGGCAAAAATTAATATAAGAAATACATATATCGTTCCTGATCATTGATGGAAATCAAAAGTATGCATACATACAGGGAATAGGGAAATGCTAGCTCAATAAAACTAACATGCCTATGTAATTCAACGACTATATACTGGAGAACGGCCTAGAACAACTTATTGAAGAACCTCGATACATATACTCGACATTTCTCGCCAACCTTCGGGGAAGTTCCCCAGGCTTTGGACATCGCTTTGGTCCATTGAGAAAAAGGAGAGGTGTCCGTCCTGACTGAGGTTTTCCACGGTTCTCTCAGTCTCACCTCAGCGAATGCTGGGACGCGTAAGCATGCAGGCCGTGGCCACTATCCGTTCCCTACCTTATCCCTACCCATTACCCCGCCGACCCCGCCGCGAGCTGCAAGCTCTTAGGGGTGTATCCTTGTAAAAAAAAAAAAAAACGCTAAATGAGCCACGTGCTCGGGCGGTTTCTTTGAAGACGTCAAAGATTTGACAGCTTGACAGATGGCTAATAAAGCGGCATCTTTGTAGCTGACTCTAGGCCAATCAAATGCGCTAGAAAAGTCAACGTCGTGACGTCACTGGGTTAAGGAAATGTCAGCCGGTTGGCGGCAAAAAAGTTAGGCCGTCCTCGTAGTAAATACTGTATAGTTCTTGTATGTAATTAATATGATAATATGCCTTTTATCTAATGATGTCTTACTTATGCATATGCATACTTCCTTTCCTATTTTTTTAAGAACAAACTGTACAGTACGTTTAGAACTAATAGCTAATAGACATATTTATTTTACTTTTGAGGGCTGAAACCCTGAAACCCGTGGTTAAAAAGCATTGTAAAAACGTAAACATGACAAAATAGCCGGTGGGCTTGTTAGCTTGAAAACACAAAACTGAATCACTCCCTGGGTAAAATTAAGAATATAATTGAAATAACACTTACCTATAGTGGTATATAAATGTATCAAAAAGCTAGGCGCTGAATGGTTGCACTAAAATTAATTAAATTGCCTCATCACATCAAACATTGCATACTTGGCAGACATATTGGATTTTGGAATTTAAAAATGCGCTGAATGCGCATTTCGAGCGGCGATTTATTTACTCAAGCTGAATTCGCGTCAAATTTCAAACTTTGTTATTGTTTTTCACTTCGATAAGGACAAAGATTTTTTTTTTTTTTATTACAAGGATACACCCCTAAGAGCTTACAGCTCGCGGCGGGGTACTGGGTAGGGATATAAGGTAGGGAACGGATAGTGGCCACGGCCTGCATGTTTACGCGTCCCAGCATTCGCTGAGGTGAGACTGAGGGAACCGTGGAAAACCTCAGTCAGGACGCGCGGACACCTCTACTTTTTCTCAATGGACCAAAGCAATGTCCAAAGCCTGGGGAACCACACACAAGTGCATCACTGCACTGGGTGGAAAGCGAGACGAATTTACCCCAGGGAGGGAGCAGCATATTTTTTACTTGAAACGGTCACCCATCCAAGAACTAACCACGCTCGACGTAGCCTGACTTCGGTGATCACGCTCGACCTTGTTAAAATTAGTCAACTTTAAAAATTAATAACTCAAAAACTAGATCGTATTTGTATACCTGATACTTTAGCTACTAATAATTAAGGGGTGTAGAGGAGAAAATTTATTTTATATTTTTTTTTTCAGAATTTTTGTGTGAGGAATTTTTTTTAACATTGGTGGCGTTATCTTACCCTTAATCGAAAGAAGGGGTAAAAATATGGTACTGTGAATTTTTTCAGATTTTTCTGAGACCGGGAACTATTTTTAAAAAATTATTGAAAGTCTATTTTGATGACATCACGGGCGGCACTGCCCTATCCTTTTTCTTAAGAAGTGCCGCCCGTGACGTCATCAAAAATGGACTTCAATAATTTTTTAAAAATAGTTCCCGGTCTCAGAAAAATCTGAAAAATTCACAGAACCATATTTTGGCCCCTTCTTTCGATTAGGCCACTAAAATTTTCACATTCTAATATCTCATTGCAAAAATGAAACTGCATATTAATCCTGAACAATTAATATATATTTATTATATATATAATATATATACATATATATATTTCTGCAACCAATAGAATTAACATGTTATATTATACTCTAGATTTGTCTTATTGCTAATAAAACGGACTAGATATGTTACAATTTGAGAAGATCGGCAGGTCTTAATTATCACAAGTTTTTATTATTTTTTTACAGGGACGGTTATCTAAATATTGGAGGATGGCTATATATGGGATGTAGAATTCAGGAACCTTGATATTTGACATTTAATTTTTATCGACTTTCGGAAAAGTCTGCCAATAAGCCACGAGCTTTCTATTATAGCTGGCAGCTGAAATGTATATGGTGATGTAGATATGATATGGCTTAAGCCACACCTTTTTGATAGGTATATAGCCAATAAAATACACTTATCAAAGTTAGCGTCATGACGTTCCAGAGATTCGGCATGGCGTAGTGTTGGCTGAAAAAGCTGCCGTTTTTTAAAATTAGGCCATCCTTATAGGCGCGCTCCCAGGCCGGATACTTGATTATAATATACGTAACATTGTTGTGCTTTGTTCTTTATAGGATATTGTTTCATTGTCACCTATAATAGCAACGGACAACCTGCTTGAATTTTTTATTGCAGAAATAGAGCGAGCGCAAAGTTATGCTACACTTATATTCTCTTTTAGATTTTTTAGAGCCCGTGAAATATTTTTTACATAAATAATATTATTAATTTATCAAAAGTACAGTGAGAGGTGTCAACAGGCATCAGTTCTTAATAAAAGGATAGGACTTAAAATTTAAGGGGCATATATATATAATTCATAATATTTATTGCTTTTCGATTCGAATCTGATATATATGTAGGAAAAAATTTTTAGCAATACTTCCTGGCCTATATGAAAAGTTTGAAAAAATTCAGTGTAATATAATTTGATGCTCTCTATTCAAATCTGCAATGAAAAATATCAGGAAAGTTTTTCATTTTTATATTGTGTTTTACACAAGAGACATATTATGATAATAAAAAGGAATATAGGAATCAATCAAAGACCACGTTAATTACGCAAATTTGAAATAGCTCGTATAAAAAACATGTACCAATTAAGTTCATTGAAACACAGATTAACTTAATTTCAAATGAAAGACTTAATTGTAATACGTAGGTTAATTAAAATACAGCATTAGCGATGAAGTACATTTTACTGACAAGTTTACTGTAAACTGTCCTTGTGAATAGCGGTGCCTGGAATGCATGGAAAAGAAACGAATCAAACTAATAAGATTTAAAATACAATAAAAATTTATTTTTAAATTTCCCAATTTAATTATGGCATTGATATATTATCATACTGTAGGGGTTTCAATTAAGTCAATTAACATTATACATTTTGTATATTTTTAACAGATAAAAAAAATGCTTATGCTATAACAATATTACAGTTCATAGTGCTGTTTAAACTTGGTTGATATGTTGGGACAATTGACACTATTTTATATAAAAAATTAAAAAATATTTAGTGAAAAAGTATGTGAACAAAATTTGAACAAAAAGTCACGAGGATATGACGTATATGATACCATTTTCAAATAACAATAGAACATTGCGTAAAAAAATATGACAATTAAATTTAGAAATATCCACACACACCACAGCATTAATCAATATTTTATTTATTCATATTGTGACCCTTACATTATTGCTCGTCACTGTATGGTTTCATACAGGTAGAAGAGACAAAGGTAATAATTTCTGATTTACCTAATTAAAAACTATTGTTAAATTTTTCTGTCTCTATTTTATACAATTACATTACTAAAAATAGCCAAAAATACAAAATTGAAAAATCAAAATAAGGTATCATGTTAGTAATATTAAATTTTATAGAAATAAATCAATAATTTCTTGCAATTAAGATTTTAATTCTTATTAAAACATATATTAAAATAACGATTTGATAAATAAGTGTTGGATAAAATCATAAAAAAAAGTTTAATAATATTAATTAAAGTAACAATTTTATTCTGAATTCTAAGTTCTAACGACAGATCAATGATTTCCTTTATGTATATTATATTCCATCCATGATAGCAGTGCATTAAAAAAGTACTTATTATGAAACATTTTCCTCTTTTAAAAAATTCGTTGTAGTACCTGGTCTATATTAAAATGTATTATTTTTTAGTATTATCATGAACACTTTAAAATAAAAGTTGCACTTAAAATAAACGAACTATGGTGATTTTAATTTATTGTATATAATTATGTAATTATAATTATGTCAACAGTGTACCAGAAAACAAAAATCACTTAATTGTTCTTTGCGGATTTATAAATTTCAGTTGATTTAGTGATGTGTATTATACACTCGTCGACTCGGAAAATTTCCCACTTGCAGCCTTGTTAATCACCATGATGCTCTGTACGTCTCTGTGTTATTCTTATGAGGCATGGTCCGCATGGTAATTAACAATTAAGGCCGCAAAGGGAAATTTTCCCAGGCTACGACTGTACTGTACATCTAATTCTAACCTAATGGCCGTGTTCAATCTCAAATCTCAGGCACCGTCGATCCTATTATTTTTATTTTAACCACGATCATGCAGACAATTGCAAAAAAAAAAAAAAAAAAAAACTTCTTGCATCCTAGAAGTTATCGATTGTATTCTTTATCAATTACTGACCATCCCAACTGAATTTCACACGGTTCCCTCAGCCATATCTATAATTAAAAAATTCAAATAGTTATAGTACTGATTTAAAATGGTTATTTTGTTATTTATAGTTTTGAACATCAATACTTCTGCATGATAATATGTTATTGATTAATAATTATGAAATGTTTTAGATTGTTTCATCAAAATTATCAACCTTTTAATGTTGGTAAAGATACCCAGCACTGCTAAATGATAAAATAAAAATGACTAAAAACACCATTATTTTTAAAGTATTGCTGCTGGTAAGATACCTTAATTTTAGCCAAAATTAAATTTATGTTTTGAAATTTAACAATTCATGACAATATTTTTAGCTCAGCAATGTATTCAAATATAAGAATTATATCTTGTTTTAAAAAGAGAACTAATTATTGGCTTGGCTAAACTTAACACTTAAATATGTGAACTAAAACTGTGAAGCAATATGTAATATTACCTAATGATTATATGTATTTAAAGCACGTTATTAAATAATAATACATACATATATATATATATATATATATATATATTATATATATATATATATATATATATATATATATATATATATATTGTGATTACAAAAATGAAATAATATAAATATAATAATTGTATATACTTATAATTCTAATAATAAAAAGGAAATAAAATAAAATACAAACATAAATAATGTACTTATCATAATTATCATACGTACATATTATAAATACTATTTGGAATATATATAATATGAAATAGTTCCAGAAAAGGAAGAAACGTAAAAATTTAGATGAAATTGCATGTCGTTGATAATTTATTACTATATATAAAAAAAATCACATGTTTTTTACATAATTAAGAAGAGCAACAAATTTTATTTATTCTTAATTAAATTTTTACTTCACAGCAGCTGATGTTATCTTCTTTGAGTTATCAATACAATCTTTATGACGTAAATGAACAACTAAATTTGGCCAAAGGTAAAATGTCTATTAATAGACAAAAGTATATTCAAACTTATACTACACTTCATTTAAAGAAAAAAATTTAATTTAAAAAATGCTTGAACATGGCCGGAGTGGATATTTTTATTTAAATGGAGTGTACAAATAAATTTTTTTAAATGTTATTTTATTGATGCGTTACATAAATAGAAGGTCATTAATATGTGACGCAAATGGCTGGTTTTCCATTTTTACTTTTAACATCATTAAATACAATTAAACCTTGACAATTTTTAAAAGTTTTTACTGTATTTGTACAATATGTTAATTTATAATATATAATTTAGTAGTGTGAAAGAATATAAAATAAATAAGACTAAAATAATTCATTCACACTAAAAATTGTAACATAATATTGAGATGGTATATTTGTATAATAAAAATGAAATACATGACATATATAATGATTATTTTATAATCTTTACTGTATAATACTTTTTTTGTAATTTGATTTTTTTATACTATATGCAATGTTTGTTTTAGCTGTTTTGTTACGTACACAAAAAAAAACTATTGTATTCTAAACTTTGTGTAGTAATGAGAAAACTAAATTACAGTAAACGACATTTATTTATTTTTTTTTCTTTATTTATTTTGTTAACACTCCTTTTGTTTATAGTGTGGCAAGATAAATTATACATGAATAACAACTATCGATGTGCCTATTTCTGTCTCTGGGATCCAGAAAACACTAAAGTTATTGCAAGATACAATAACTTTACCAACTGTTATGCAAAGGTATTTAAACTGAAAAAAATACGAAAATGGCTTTGAAAATTAAGAAAAAATTATTTATTCTTTTAAATTATATAATATGTAATAATATAAATAAATTATGATTATTTTGTATTATAGATGAGAGATATGTTACCGTACTGTCTGGATAAAAGTAAGCATGTTATAATTATGTTTTTCACATTATAAATTATAATATATAGATATGAGTTTGCTTACATATTAAAATAAAAATGATACTATATAAAATCATTTTAACTACAAATTTATACATTTTTTTTTTATTATTGGTATAGTAACCAAACAAAACAATATTCAATTCAGAAACAATTCCTAAAATATTAAAAAGATATAATATAAAGAATTAATTAAGTACATTTTTTCAGTTAAAAACAGTGGATTTGAAATTGTGAAATTAACCCTTGACATATATTATGTATCCTTTCAACAACAGGTAAGGGAAAATTATTCATTAATCTTTAAGTTATTTTTTATTTTGCATAATTTTCATCGTGCATTTGGTGCACTTGGGGTAAATATATATATATATATATATATATATTATACAATTATACGCACCCGATTCATAATCGGAGGTTTCCATGGTTTCCTCAGTCAAAACCAGGTAAATGGTGGGATGGATTGCTATATCACGGCCGCTCTGGGTTGCCACAAAAAAATTAAACATTCATTTGGTTGCTAGGGTTCGTTCTCGAAGAGCAAGGAAGTTAAAAAATTATTTTATTTATTTTCGCCCATGTCAATTAATATATACAAATATGCCCTAAAAAGGGGTTAATTAAAAAAAATTACGAAAAAAAAAATATATAGAAAATTTCATTTCTACATCATAATAATTAACACTAATAAAAATATAGGAAGATATAATATATAATATGCCAACTATTATTTGAACTATCACTGCATGCAACTACAAATAATATAAAGACAGTAATTGTGTTGTAAAAATAAGTTTCAATTTTTCCTTTTACAAATTTATCTTCTAGTAAAGTAAGTACTTAGTGTTTATCTTTTTTCTGTAAAATTAAACACATGATGTAATATAGTTACAATATCATTACTTTATAATATTTTAAAATGTAATAAAAATAAATAATTAATTAATATAACTATTTACTGGGGTATTGTAATGAAATTTTTTTCAGGCAACATGGTTTGAGGCTCAAAGGATATGTTACAAAAAACATTTAAAACTAGGAGACTTTGGTCTAGTTACAGCAGGAAAAATTAGTAAGTTTCTATATTTAATAAGATACAATATTAAAAATATTAGAAAATACTATATTGAATTTCATATGAATGAAAATCAGAGCAAATATAAATTTAGAATATACAAAATTCATGTGAAATAAGTGACTAAATGAAATAAAACATTCAAATTATACAGTGTTTACAATAAAAATAAATTTAAACTTTAAATTTTATAATATATTTTCCATATATATTGTTCTAAATAAAAAAATATTGTTCTTTAATTATTATTTTTTCATCAGATCTTCACTTTAACTCAGCCCATCAAGTTTATTAATTAATTCATTGATAATTAATAGCGATAATTGAAAATTAAGCGTATTGAAAAATAAAACAAATTTTTCAGTGTAATGGACAATTTGCATCAACTTTTTTTAGTAGCTCAATCGAAAGAGGAGGTCGAAAAATACACCTGTGAATTTTATGCGATTTTTATTCGTACTGCATCATGGCTAAAAGAGAGGTCACGTGACCTGGAGCCGACGCCCGTGTCGCCCGTGACGTCACTTAACTGTTCCGTCAAACAAACGATCGACTTTATAACGCTTGCAAACAACCACGTTGCTATGGAAACAAGCAACAATTAATTTATTGTTTACAAGCGTTATATAGACGATCGTTTGCTTGACCAGACAGTTCAATGACGTCATCAAGGTTGGCTTTATACAGGTTAAGTCACCGATTGGACCATTGTTAAAGGGCTTAGCCAATCACGTTCAAGTATTTTTGGCCACATCGTGCCGTGAAATTTTGAATGCGCCCATCATGCAATGCTATTTTTGAAATTTCGCGGTGCAATGGGGCCTGAAAATTTACCAAAATTGACGTACGAAATGCGTGCGTGTCTTAACCTGTATAAAGGAACGTTGGACGTCATTGGCGACACGGGCGCCGGCTCCAGGTCACGTGACCTCTCTTTTAGCCATGATGCAGTACGAATAAAAATCGCATAAAATTCACAGGTGTATTTTTCGACCTCCTCTTTCGATTGAGCTACTAAAAAAAGTTGATGCAAATTGTCCATTTCTAACAAAAACAATTTTTTAATAAATTTCTAGAGGAATTTTTTGCAACTAAGAAAAACTACACAATGTTGCAACCAAACAAGAAGGATACTGGAATGAAATTTTGGGTCGAAGATCCAATTAGTAATCACAAAAAGAAAACTACAAAAAAATCAAAAATAATTGGTAAAAATGACTGCAATTTTTTAAATAAGTAAGTATACTTTGATATTAAGGGTAAGATAACACGCCTAAAAATGTTAAAAAAATCCCACACATGAAAATAGCAAAAAAAAAAATTAATATGTTCTCCTCTACATCCCCTATCAGAAGCTAAAATATCAGGTATACAAATTCGACCTAATTTTTAAGTTATTAATTTTTAAAGTTGACTAATTCAACATGGAAGTTCCATTTCTCCATGTTAAAGTAGTTAAAGTAGTCTGCAAAATATTAGGTTCTACCATATATTCTACTCTTGAGTAGACAGGCAAGATACATCCGGGAAGTAACTTTAAAAAAAATACAGATTTAATCTGTTTTATATTGATATAGGTGTGTTTAGTATTCATGCTATATTATATATAACTAAAAATAATTTACTCCTTATTAATATAATATGTTATAATTTTTCAGTGGTACCCGTCAGCTCGGTAAATGTACAGACAAAAATTATTTCATCTGTCAGTTACCTGAAATTTGCTTCACTGATTCCTGCTATCCAATGCTACGTTTACCAACTATAAAAACGTCAAAATGTCCAGCAAGTGTTTGCTCCAGCACTTGTACTTCTGATGTAAGTACTTCAATTATTTTAAATTTCATTGCATTAAAATATTTCTATTTTATTAATTGATAAATTTTTAAATGTATGAAGATGAAACTTGATGACAATGCAGAAGATGATGCAGGTAAATTTAAGCAATTACTTATTATATTAATTAGCTTTCGATATTACATATTATATAAATAATTACTGAGTTATATTATTTTATTGAACAATTAAATCACTAAAAGGGGCATTCACAAAGCCCTAAGGCCACATTTAGGGTTCGATAATTTAAAGCTCGATTTTAGGCATGCTTTTTAGACCCAAAATTTCTGGTCTTAAATTATCGAGCCCTAAATGTGGCCTTGAGACTTTGTGAATGCCCCTTTAAAAGACTAAAAGATTAAAGCACAAAAAGAAAAAGACATACTGTATTCTTCTTCTTCTTGTTTCGTTTTCTGATAATATATACCATGCACCCAATACTGTGTATTCTGATTCTAAAATCTTAATTATATTTACAGAAAGTAACGAAATTTGGGGAACAGAAACAAGGTCTTGTCGTAATACATATTTCCAAGGTGATTCGGTGAGTAAATTATTTTCTAATTAATCAAAGCATTACTAAGATATTTTTTTTATTACCAAGAGAGAGAGAGAGGGGGGGTGCAAATGACCAACTAAATGGTTAAATATCTATACTAGACATTAACAAAAATCCCATCACTGTTTTTTTGCTGAACTACTCTGATGCTTGGATAAATACACATGTTTTCAGTTTTTTTTTACGAAATTGAGACTGCCAGCTTCAAAACCGGCTCTTTGAATTTTCGATAAAAGTTATATTATTTGTCACAACACCTGAATGACCTGAAAGGTAAACCACTGCTCACTTCATCAAGGCCTAGCTGCGCACTATAATATCGATCTCAATTGTTTTTTGAAATATTAGTCCTAGATTTACAATTTTACATTGAGTTACATCCAACTTTGACCCCGAAATTTTCATGGAAGGAGTGATTCTAAAATTTTGAAACTTTACACACGGCAAGATATGAGGTTTAAAAATTATGCCTTGGGTGTGAAAATATCAAGAAAAGTTTATTTCTATTGGATTTAATTTGAATTTTACAATGCTATAGCAAAAATGGGGTGGACTACTATTTTTCTTCGCGCTCTTCGCAGTGCGCAGGCCTTATAGTGGAGTGGGTATATAGACTTATCAGAAAGTCACAGAGCAGGTTTTGAAGCTGACTATATATTTTCCACGTTAAAGAAGTTGTGGAGATGTTTCGACCCCTAGCCACCTCCTCCCCTTTTGGTAATGCTAGAGGGTTAAACTATTATAAAAAAATGTATTTATTTTCGTCACATTTGCCTCTTCAATGCTATATATATATATATATATTTTATTTTACCACTCTTGAATGTACACAGATGCCCTCAAGTACAGCCTGGCGAGCTTGCTGTTCTATAGGAATGAAAATGGCAGCCATTAACACTCAAGAAGATCTGGATTGCGCTGTGAAGTCTTTGACAGGTGCCTATATCTTCAATATATCTATGAGTTTAATCCGGCTCGGACTGGGAATTTAAGCTAGGGGCCATAATATAGATATATTACAGTCAGCAGGGGCCACCTAGAAGGGGGCCTGAGGTCACTTTGTGTATACCCTCTGTGCTAAAAATCAGAGAATATCAGTCAGCAATCCCTTTCCCAGCCTAGCTTATGGCCAGTCCGAGCCTGAGTTTTAATTAATATACACAATGTAACACAACGTTCATCTCCTCCACTCAGCTATCTTTTCTGTTCGTAAACCCTACTCAGGGTATAACATTTTATACACCCAATTGACCTTATGTCCAAGTGCATAAGGTCGATTATTCATGAGGAAAATATAAAAAAAAAAAAAAATAAAAGCTAAACGAATGTTATAATATAACTCGAAAAAAAAAATCATCTAACAAAAAATGTCATATAGAATTACATAAATATATATATATTGAATATATGTCATAAATTTTTATATAAAACAAGAAAAATTATGCTTGCAAAAAAGAAATGTAGATAGAAAGGACCTCATGTAAGCATTGCCATTTTTTTTTTTTTAATTTTTCATCTCACCCTTATTCAAATCGAGGAAAAAGACACTGTGTCGCCATAATCATGCAACGTCTATCCTATTAATTTGAAAAACTATTGGCATTACATAACTCAAGGACGGTCCTCTATCCAAAAGTATATTCATTAAAAAATTTCATGAAGGTTATTGCCCGAGTTGAAATAAATTTCATCTTTTCTTCGCTATTAAACTCTCTTCTGACTCCTCTCGTCTTTTGCCCTCTTATTTTGAACCATTTTAGAGGTAAAAAAGAGGGGAAAAGACGATATTACGTATATTCTTTCCCTCTTCTTGAGCATGAAATGTTAGAAATATATTGTCTTCATTTCATCCTCACTTTGAGCGAAGAGGAGATAAGATGTGTTTTAGAGGTAAAGAGATTAGGTTTAGATGTGTAAAGGATGAGTTTGAAGACGAAATTTTTCAACTAGGGTGTCCATATTCTTTTGTTTCAGCTCACCATGCAGTAGCCTACTGGGTATCTCCCTTCCAACTCAATTGTTTAACCAGTACGTATACCTGGTGTGCGCAGTCCACCATCTTGTCACTCCTGACACCGTGGCTACCTGGTCATCCAGAAAGGAATTCAACTGGCGAGTTGTTGTTTTATTGCACAGCACTGTACGTTTCAGGAAAAGTGAGAGGTCTGATTACTTTGGATTGTGACAAACAGCTGCCTTACCTGTGCATTGTAAGTGATTTTTTGTTAAATCTTATTTCGATTCAATTTTTAGTATGCTTATATGTTTCAATGATGTGTATTATTAAATTGTATATGTAATAGAAACTGTCTCCAAATTGATAAATTTCTATAATGATATATATTATTATTGGAATAACATTAATGAAATGTAAAATAAATAAATTAATAACATTCCTAAAAGAAAGAAAAGGGTATATTTATATTATGATGTCTAATTTTTTTATGTTAATTTTTAAAAACTTGTCATTTTATTATGACTCATATTGAGAGTATATAGTGAGTGGCTTTTTGCTCCGCACCAAAAACCTATAAGGACAAAAAATTATAGAAAAGAGAAATTTTAAAATTATTTTTCTCGGAATGATAAATGGACGATTTAATAAAATTATAGGGCTTATACGCTTCCAAGAGGCGTATATAATATATCTTCATTTTTCAATAATATATATTTATTTTTTATTGTTATTTCCAACATAAAGAGTATGAAAGTATTTTGATCGAGCAGCATGATTTGGTACCATCTACTCATTCATGTAATGAAATATTGCATGCAAGTTGTCCATGTTATTACTAACTCCAAACTCTCTATTCCTCTTATGTATAGGGAACGGATCAAAAGTTAATGGATGAAAATTCAGAAAAAATGTGAGTTTTTCAAAAGTAAAAAGTATAATTTATAATTTCAAATTTTTCAAATATTTGTGGTTTGCTACCTACTACAGATTCAATACAAATATAAGGGATAGAAGTATTATATAATTAGCATTTTTTAACGCATTATTCCTCGTAATTCAATTCAAATCTTCTCCTATAAGGGTTATAAGGCACACTATATAGAACACTTATTAGGTGTATGAGCCTGCAGTCTTTCTGAAATCTGACATTATTTTAAAATAAACAAAACTAAAGCATTTGTAAAATAATAAAGAATTTTATTGCTCACATAACTTAAATATCTCTCGCTAGATAGTTTGTTTTTCAGTAGCATAAGGAAGTTAATATTCAAATAAAATAAAAACAATTTATAAATCTCTTATTTTTAATGTCACTCTCAATTATTAGCATTACACCTGAGGAAGTTGTTGAAGATGACTCTGGGGCGAGCACTTCCCCATCTGAAGATGTGCTGCAGTGTAAACCAGAATGTATTGGTCAACAAGTAGCGATGGTTTGTATTTTTGTATTATATATATTTTTTTTCTTAATTTGAACTTTTTAATTTAATATTATTATAATAATGTGGAGGTGTGGCGCAGTGCGCTTGACCGGGTCTCGTCAAATCACCGAAGTCAAGCAACGCCACGCGTGGTTAGTAGTTGGATGAGTGACCATTTTCAACAAAAACCACGTTTCCCACCCAGGGGTAAAACGTTGCGCTTTTCCACTATGTCATGGTTCCCCTGGCTTTGGACCATTGCACTTCCGGTTCATTGACAAAAGCTGTAGCGTCCATCCTGGCTGAGGTTTCCACGTTTCCCTCAGCCGCAGGCAAATGCCGGGATGGATTTGCAAGGCCGTGGCCGCCTCCGTTCCAGAAGAGCCCGCGAAACGCTCAAGTTTCGGAAGGTTCGGGGTTTCAAATTAGTATGTAATTAGTAAATAAAAGTACCCAATAGGGTTTGATTTAAAAAAAAAAAATAAATAAAAAAAAATAATCAATTTGAACGATTACTCGAATCTACAGTATAACAGATCTTACTGTTAGTTTACGTGAGATTTGACTACGCACGGCGGCCATCTTGGACGTCTATAACATGGTTAAGATAGGGAGCGCCAGCCTGTCTAGACTATGTTGGCGCCAAGTCATGCGTAAACTTAGATTTGTTTAACTGTATTTATATATTTGGGACGATATAAAAGTTATTAAAAAAAACAAAAAAAAAACTGAAACAGTGTCAAAATACACAGTACGAAATCTTCTATCTAAATAAGCAATACAAAACATATTATTCAGGTCATCTATTGTGCGCTTTCTGCATGCTTTTTTAATTCAGATTTACTTACTGCTCACATTTGCACGCATCTAATAGTAGAGACAGAAAAATTTATAAATAATAATATGTATATTTAATCATTATTTGTTCCACATTATCATGATAGGCAGAGGGGACGGAGGTTGATATATTTTTATTAAAATAATATATGTAATCATTATTATAAATTGATAATTTAAATTGTTATATTATTGCTAATTCAAATTTTCTATTCTTTATGTTTTAGGCTATAGCTATGGCCAGTTTGCAATCCAATAATATGATGAATTTCGCATTTCCTGTTTTTTCACAAGTAAGACTTTGGTTATTTTATAAAAATGTTTGGAC
This sequence comes from Siphlonurus alternatus, assembly GCA_949825025.1. Classification (NCBI taxonomy): domain Eukaryota; kingdom Metazoa; phylum Arthropoda; class Insecta; order Ephemeroptera; family Siphlonuridae; genus Siphlonurus; species Siphlonurus alternatus. The sequence continues at coordinate 9,854,792 of OX463783.1, forward strand.
GGAATATTGAGGCTTTAAACATCAATCCCAGCAATATCTGTGATAATTTTTACCCTAATTAATAGGGGTAGAAACATGAAAAAAGTAATCCATACGCAGCGAAAAATTGAAAAATTTTGATAAGCGCTCTTGAACGATTTTCTACTTTAGTTTCATGTAGGCTTTAGACAATATGTGTAATGCCATGGCGGGAAGTCTGCATTAGAAAATATAAAGCCACCCGTGGTTTTATCATGAGTTTTTTTTATATTATAGCAAAATACTTTTGGATAAAAATTTGAATCCCTAATACGCCGCTTGCATCATATTTTTTGTTAATTATGGTAATTAACAGTTTCCTTAGCATAAAATTTTTGTTAAATGCCATAAGCGCAGACTATTGATGTATTTACTATTTATATTAACGAGAGTGTACTTTAAAAAAAATACGTGTTATTGGTTTAATTGAATGGATGATTTATTTCTGTGTTTTTTTTATATTTATTTTACTTTCAGAATTCGAACATTGGTAGCAGTGTTTCAACTGGTAACTATAATAACATAATGTCAGACTAAAACTCAATATTTCAAACAGTTTTTACAGAATATATACAACATAATTATTAATTATATTATATTTTGTAATAACTGTAATAAATGGACATGAATTTTTATTGCAAATATTATTTATAACAATTAATTTTGCCTTGCCAATAATATATTTTTTTTTATTTATATTTTTTTTCACCCTATTGCGGGAAATATTTCAAAATATTGAAAGTGCAGCCCCAGCATTCCTACCTTTTTACTGGTCGTATAATCAACATTTTTTTTTTCTAACAGTTCCTGCAGACTCAGAAAAAAATCCCTAACTTAATTTGGTTCTTTCTATTCATCTAGCTATTTTGTAGTAAAATTTGTCATAGGTTTTCTACACTGCAAGCAGTAATTTCATATTTTCTTAACCTCAAGGGTAATTCTGAGTCACAAATTTCTGTGAGACGGAACCGAATGAAATAAATTTAAAAAAATTAAGATTTCTCTAAAATTTAACCGCTTATATACGATACGGTTTGAAAAATTCAAGGGGATGGTTTGTCACAACAGCTCCATTTCTGGTTTCCAGCCATAAGATTCCATGTTAAACTTCTATCTCAATTTTTATAAAACTGATCAGATAGATCCATTTCAAAATTAAAATGTTTTTTAATTCTTGTCTGAAGATATATACAGTATGTGTCAATTAACTATGGTGTTGTCAATGCTGTAAAATTATGGTAGCTAGCTGACAAAGTATTTCATAATTTTACAATCGGTTAAAAAATGAACACAATCAATTTATGTAAGCTGGCGTTAAAAACACTTAACGCTGTGGGAAGCTGTGACGATGACGTCATGCAACCTTTGTCCTACCATTTACTTACAAGAAAAGACTGGGTGCACGTAAGATCCTATACGGAGCAATTTTTCGATCGCGAATTGTTAATTCTTAACACAAGTTCTGTTTCCGAATTTAAAATCACGTATTGTCACTAACCTTTTACAATAGCCACTATTAAAATATTATTTGCAACCCCAGCTCAGTTTAAGTAAAGAGACTCTAAAAAAATTCGCGGTACTTGTATTCTGATTTTGAAGCGGGAAATCTGCGCAGAAACGTTGCGCAATGGTGTCAAAATCCGCTGATCTTCAACATACGAATATCTTCCAGTTAGAATATGGCGACCAAATCGGCAGGTCACAGCTTCCCAATTCATTTAAGTGTCTGCTGAAAAAATAAACAGTTTTCATAAATATATAATAGGTAGGAAGCTTAAAAAATTAATTTTTCTTTTTGCTATCATTATACATACCATGATGTAAAAAGAAACATCATGATACATACGTACACGTATTGTACGTGTAAAATTATGATAATATATATATCATTATTATTATATCATATAACATTTCGTTCACTAATCACAAATCACTAATAATTTACATTAATAACTTGACAAAAAAATCAATTACAGATTGCAATGAAATTCATTTAATTCATCCTTATTATTAAACATCACTTTCGGGACCCCAAAATTAACCAGCGTTTTCCTATGCTGGGACGCACTTCCTTTGGGCGAGCGTCTGGGTTCGTCGGAACCCGACGAAACTTTTCCTGGGGGTTCCCGGGGGTGGCCGCCGTAACCGGGAAAATAATAAAAAATCCACGTCCGGGGGGGGGGGGGGGGGACTGGGGGTGAATTTTTTTATCTAGATTTTTTGGGTTTTTCGGCCTCCGAGCTCTTCCGGTGCCCTGCGCTGGCCTTGGCCGGTGGAGGTCTTTGCCCGGTGAACTTTTGTTGCTGCCGAGTCGTGTTCGGTTCCGGACACCGGACACCCTTTCGGCAGCGCACGCCGCCCGTGAGGTTACGTTTGGAAATTTGGGCTCTTCGGTGTCGTGTGGTCTGTGTTTCGAATCACCCTGTGTTCGAGTGTTGGTGCGTGGTGTGTTGTCGTGGCCGTGTAGTGAGGACGTCATGCTATTGCGACGTATTACGTGTCACTTTGATGTGTTACGGCCCTCTATCATGCACTTTGAATCACAAATGTGGACATTGTGGACACGGGGTGACCTTGTGCCGCGTGACTCCACGGCTAGGGGATCTCCTCCCTGAGTTCATCTTTTCGTTGGTTTCGATTTGTGTTTTCTGATACGTAGACATGCAACACACAACGTACTAGTTTTTCAATATAAAAATTAAATAAATTTTTACAATAAATAATTGTCTATTACAAAATGAATTATATATATACTTGAATAAAATAAAATGTATTTTTTTTCAGCTTCAGCTACTAACATTAGTGAAGCTTGTGGCAGCAAATACTACTTTTCTGTTACGACAGTAAGTTAAAAAAAATAAAAATTATTTATGTACCATTATAACAAACAAAATAATAAGAATAGTGATTGAAGTATACTGCATAAAAAAATGGAAAAGCGTTGTCCATGATATTTTGTCCTTTATACTTTTTTGTCAAAAAGTCAGATACAGAACCTTGAATTGTGTATTGTCAATTTTATCATATTTTTTTTTAAACCCTGACATCTTTTGAAAATGTTTATTTGTCATATTTGTGTTCCTCATATCCTGACTGAGGTTTCCATGGTTTCCTCAGTCACAACCAGGCTAATAATATATGCTAAGATATGGATGATTGCTATAGTCCATGGCCGCCCCGGTTTGGAAGGGAATAATGATTAAAAAATGACACTTTCATTTTATTCCTCCATTTTGGTTCTTTAAACGCTAAAGGATTGATTATTTCAGATTAATAGATTGATGATCATGTGTATCCCTCCTACGGAACCTGTTATCTTAGAAAGTGAAGAAGATATTCGATGTGTGAAGGAAGCTTATAAAGGTAAAAAAAATAAAAAATAAAAATAAATAAATAAATAAATAAATAAATAAATAAATAAATAAATAAATAAATAAATAAATAAGTAAATAAGTAAATAAGTAAATAAATAAATAAATAAATAAATAAATAAATAAATAAATAAATAAATAAATAAATAAATAAATAAATAAATAAATAAATAAATAAATAAATAAATAAATAAATAAATAAATAAATAAATAAATAAATAAAATTTATATAATATAATTTATAAAATTGTCAGCTGTTATATTTTTGTTAGAATCTTTGTACAGTTTTTTTTTTCATATGATTTTTTAAAATTAAAATATTATTATTTTTTTAATACTCAAAACTATAAAATATGATAAAGCTCTTTAAGGGTTGACCTCAGTTAATTTGGATCTCGAAAACAGCCCCCTTGATTTTAATAAGACTTGCAGGAGTCTTAAAACTTGTCACTATAAGGTTGCTTAATTTTTTTGAAGTGGATCTGTGCGACCAGTTTTTAGAAAACTGAGGCAGAAGTTTAACATTGGCCTTATGGACGGAAAATGGAAATGGAGCTATTGTATTATAGGAAAACCGCCCCCTTGAATTTGCTCAAACCATCAACGATTAAGTTTTAGAGCATCCTTGATTTTTTAAAATTTATTTCATTCGATTCCGTTCGACGGAATTTTCCTACTTCCGGTTTCAACTTAGGTCAATCGATAATTCCGCCATTAGACATGTAAAATGTGTTAAAATTTTGATCATCACATTTAAATTTTCCATTTAGTCTTACATAAATTTTTAAACGAGTAACTCAGTCTTATATTCTCCATTCAAAATAACATACTGTGCATCTTTTTCTACGTTTGTTATGACGACACGCATGGAAGCTGTCTGTATACATCGTGTGCACGTGCATTGTGATTAGGATAAGTTTAAAGTATGGATTATAGCTAATTTCTAAAAGCTAATTATGAAATTACATAAAATAATATAGCCAGAAAACAAGAATAAAAAAAAAATGCTTTATTTAGGATGTTATTAAAATGCAGGCTTCAAGATTTTGCAGTCTTTTTTTTTTTTCTGAGTTTTGAAAATATTCAGAAAACTCATTAATTTTAATAATTTTATTAAAAACCTCTCTTGTCTACAAAATTTTGAATTTCATGTACGAATATGAACGGCAACCTCGTAACCTCTCACTTCTAGGTATTTCAGACGAGGAAAGAATATTTATTTGTGATTGGGTCTTTCGTAATTACTCTTTTCGGAGTACTCTAAATAAATAGAGTCTTCTTTTGGGCTTACGAACAAAAATTGTGACGTCACTTGCACTGAACTGGCTACCCCCATACCCTAAGCTGCATGGTGTAGATAAGGTGTAATCGAACAGACCTACTGATTCAGACTGCGTTCTGTTCCTAAGATTACTATACAAGTTGCTGCAGATTCTTATAATATAATATGATGATTTGTTTTGATATCATTTAATTTAAAATTTTAATTAATTTTTTTAATTTGATCCACAGCGTTAGGAAGCACAACAGGTAGTACAAACACATTGTATTGGACAAAAATATTTGATAACGAATGCAAAGGAAATTTTCAATGGTGTTCAGACACTGGACCAGTAAATTTATCAAGGTAATTAGGGAAATATTTATAATGGACAATCAGCATGAAAATTTTTTATTGCAGAAATGTATAGAGGGTACCAAATTATGCTACTCTGAATTTTTTCAGATTGTTTGAAACCCAGAACTATTTTTAAATAATTATTGAAAGTGCAGCCACGCCCCCTGGAGGCGTCAATAGGCATCTCGGTCCTATCTTTTTTTATTAAGGATTCAGGGGTGCCAACTTAACTTACAGAACTTTCAATACTTATTTATAAATATAGTTCTGGGTCTCAAAAAAATCTGAAAAAATTCAGAGTAACATAATTTGTTGCCCTCTATTCATTTCTGCAATGAAAAATGTTTATGTAGGTTAATTGTCCATTAGAGTGTAATATATTATATGTGAAAATATTATACAGTAAACTTTTAAATCATTTTAAAAAAATGTAAGAACATCTTATGTATGTGTTTTTGGCGTCTATTCTGATGTTGAAAAAAAAATGTAATTTTAATTTAAGTATTGTTGGAACATAAAATTAATATTACATAATTAATAAAAAATTGGCATGTGTTTCCAGCTCTCTTTTCTACCCCGGAGAGCCAGACAGCGCTTATGGCAAAAAGTCTTGTCTGGCCATGTCCTTGTCATCAAGTGGGGTTGGAGGTCTTGTGCTTACCGACTGTGCAGTGAACAATAGATATATCTGTAAGGTAAGGTAACTCAGGAAAATAAGTATATTCTTGGTAACTTTTTTTTCTCGTACGTTTAATTTGATCTAATCATGCAGGAGTAGAAGCTATTATTAAAGACAGGGACAGGGGGAGGTCAGAAAAGTCCGGAGTCTATACACCTTAGGGTGGCCAACAACCCTTACGATAAGAGGAGTTAAGGCAGAGATAACGTCGATCAGCTGTTTGACATACTTCCCTTTGATTAACATGTAAACTGTATAAACCTTAACAAAGTCACAAAAATTCTGTTTTTTTTTAGAGACAGATATTAGTGCCTAAAGGCCATCAAAAAATTTTCAAAATAATAATTTAAAGAGACGATTTTTTTTAAATTAAGTTTTTAGTCTGTCTCTCCATGGAAAGCCCTATGCTGAAAATTAAAAATATTGATTAAAAAAATAAATTAAATTGTTAAATTGAATAAATTGTTTTGAATTTTTTTCTATGGCTTTTAGGCAGATATTAATCTGCCTCTCAAAAAAATTTCAGAATTTTTGTGAATTTGCTAAGGTTTACATGTTATTAAATTAATAAAAGGAGAGTACGTCGAACAGCTGATCGACGTTATCTATACCATAAGAGAGTTGGGGTGCGTTGTTACTAAAGGATGTGCACCGTTATTCACTTGTGGTACTTATAAGGAACAATTAAAAAAATAAAATCAATGAAATATAAAAAATGAGACACAGCCAAAACTCGAGGTCTTCTTTAAAAAAACGAAGTCTGCGTCTGTTTTTTTGGAGTTGTTTTTCTAGCAAGTCAGTTTCCCAAGGTTTCTTTATAATTTTATTTTCAGGAAGTAATACCTCCGCCTGAGAAAAGGGTTATTGTTGAGAAACCTTTCGAGTGCCCGAATCCTGATGATGAAGACGCAACGTTTGTGAGTCTAAAATATAATTTATGATATTTTTATGTATATATCAATTGTAATAATTCAAATGAAATTAATATATTTCAGACACTGCCTTTCTTTCCAAGTAAGTATAATAACACTATGCCAAATTATATTTCACAATTTGATTCATAGCTGTATGCTATATTGGTGGTTAGAATCCTTTATATCTCTTGTCCGAGAAGTCCCCGGTTCAAATCCCGAACACGGCAGATTTTTCGTGACTTGCGATAAGTGTGATTTACCAGATGTTGGGAGTTGGTAGGAGGGAAGTGCAGCTTATGGTTGCATGTCTATACTCCGCTGGGGTGAGCTCTGCACCACGGAATGTTGTGTATAATACAATATAATAATACAACAATGTTGTGTATAATACAACACTAAACTTAGAAATGGTATACTTGAGTGTCTGGCGTGCAGATTGGGTATTAGGAGCCCCAGAGAGAACTGTGAATAAAATTGTAAGTTCCCCATCATTGACAACCAATAACAATTGAAGAAAGAAATAGACAACATGATTTTTAAATTGTGTACAATTTTATATGCTTTAATTTTGAAACATTGAACCGCATAAATAAAATTTATTTCTCGTATTAGGTTAATGATTCTTAATTAAGAATAAAAATTTTAACATGCTAATTAAAAAAACTATATTTAGTAAATATAATTACTAACTATCATTCTAATTGACTGATTGTTTTTAAACCTCTAGATTTCACTACAGATAAAGGAATGCTACGATATTCAGAAGTATGTTCAAAATGGTACTTCCTAAGTACTCAGCAGGTATTTAAATTATTTAATTCTAAATAATTAATACACAAATCAATGCAGATGAGCCTTATTGTACGGTCGTTGACTCGGAAAATTTTCCTTTGCGACCTTGTAAGCCACCATGTCCCGTAAGAATAACACAGGGCATGCTGGTGATCATTATAGAGAGCGGAAAAAAGTCTTTTCGACTTTTTGTGCATATGAGGACTATTTTGAGTATTTTGTTGTCATTTAAGATGTCCACCGATCTCCGGAAGTGAATTAAGATAAGCCTATAAAAATTATGACTATTTAGACTATTTTTTGTTTTTGCGACTATTTTGGCAAAATGTGAATTTTTTTGTGACTTTTTGACACTTCTTGGTGCATTTAACCTATTTTCTTCAAATCGTCAATAGAAACTAGTAAAGAAATATAGTGAAAAAATAAAACACACAAGCACAGAATTTTAAACAGATTTTTTTTTTTTTTTTGACAAAATGCATGCCATCTGTGGATGTACATCTTTTAAAACTAATAAAAATATATTTTTATCGATAATAATTTTAAAATGCCAATTTGCTGCCTTTTCTAAAAAAAAAAGTGACTTTTTGTAGACTATTCCAAAAAAAGGCAACTTTTTTAAAGACTATTTTCTAAAAAAAAATTGACTTTTTAGGCGCCTATTTTTTAAAAAAAAATGTGACTTTTTTCCGCTCTCTACATCAACAAAGCTACAATTAAGTAGGAAATTTACCAAGGTGACGAGTGTACAGTCTATTTCCTCTTTCATTTTTTCCCCCTTGTCACAATATTTAAAATTGCATTTTTTTTTTTTTTTAATTTGTATACAATAAGACTTCGAGTACAATATTTTTAAATCTCTCAAAATCGAAGAAAAAGACTCTGTGACGTCATAGTCAAGCAAATATTTAACACTGAAGCACATGAAAAGACGTTGCATCAATAAAACAACACTATGTACAGTTTCCTCTCGATTTTGGATGATAGAAAGCTGAAAAAAATTGGCAATCCTTTAAAATATTGCAGAAATGAATAGAGGGTACCAAATTATGCTACTCTGAATTTTTTCAGATTTTTTTGAGACCCAGAACTATTTTTAAATAATTATGGAAAGTGCGGCCACGCCCCCTGGAGGCGTCAATAGGCGTCCAGTCTCTATCCTTTTTATTAACAATTCAGAGGTGCCAACTGAAATCACAGGACTTTCAATAATTTTTTAAAAATTGTTCCGGGTCTCCAAAAAATGTGAAAAAATTCAGAGTAGCATAATTTGGTACCCTCTGTTTATTTCTGCAATAAAATTTTTTCATGTATGTTGTCCATTGAAGTGCTTTATATAAAAACATGTAAGACATTCTTCTTCTTAACTATAATAGCAAATTCTTCTGATCATCACTTATGTATAATAAATATGAAAAATTTATTTAATTTGTTTATTATTGGATTCCAAAAGCAAATCCAAATTTTGGATATAATACTTACGCAGTTACATCATATAATATGTACGACAATATTTGAAATCAAAACATAATATATAATGGAAAAAAATATATAAACATCATAAGTATAGAGGTCGCAAAAATAGTCTCTATTTTTAACAAAATAGTCGCCTAAAAAGTCGCTTATTTTTCGCAAAATAGTCTCTCAAATAGTCGGTCCAAATATGATTAAATTTGGTGTTTAATGATAAATTAACGGTTCATATGGGTCTATAAGGAGTCGGTGAAATTGCAATGAGAAGTTTCTGTGACGTAAATCAAGTATTCTTGCTATAAATTAAGCCAAAAAACGTGACATGAAAGCAATATCTCACTAGTGGTCTCGTCTTCCGGGGGTAGGGGGGGGGGGAAGAAGGGGACAGGGTAAGAAGAAAATAAATAAGTGAAAAATTGACTTTTTTTAGAATTTAGTCTTGCAGGGCACCACAGACTACTCGAACAACAATGTGTAGGCTCAGGATTCACATGGTTTGACATGGAAACATGCAAGGTTTTGGAAATTTGTAGTTATGGAAATGACCGTAAAATCAAGAAAAAAAAACAAGAAAAGTCGCAAAATAATCAGGGTTTTCTAAAATAGTCGTTAAAAGACTATTTTTGCGACCTCTAATCATAAGCAATTTTTATGCTTTTTTATTTTTTTATTTTTTTTTTGTAGAATTATTTTTGTAAAATGTTTTAATACAAACCTTAATTTATTCATTCTAGACAAGTATTAAGGAAGCTCGAACTACATGCAGTAAATTTGGAATGGTTCTTTTTTCAATGATATATTCCAGTGAAATTCAGTGTATAAAAGACACCTTTTCAGGTATTAATCATAAATATAAATTTGTGTTTTCATTATGTAATATACATCAATTACTAATAAGAAAAATAGTAAGCAAAATTATAATACTAATTTTACAAACTTATTTTTTTCAGGTATCATGAACATTAAAGTTCCAAATGTTAGTTTCTGGACTGATGGAACCGTAAATATGCAGGTAGATAAAATTGATTTGAAGTGGTGTGTGAGCGACAATAACATACCTATCCAAGGTGTATGGCAGATTAGAGAACCAAACAATCACAATGGAATTCAATGTGTTGAACTTCAAATTGTGGAAGAAGGGACGAAACAAAAATCAGGGTTAAATGACATACCGTGTACAGAAAAAAGAGGTTTCCTATGTGAGGTAAGAATATTGATATAATGTACATACAAGAAGACATTGAACAATTATAACCTTCATGAAATTTGTTTATGGGATATTTGGCTTGGTTGTGTATTTTGCCCTTTGACGTGTCTTACCCAATTATCCATGCATGCATAATGCTTTATTTTTACTCGATAATTAATATATGCATAAATGTATCTGGAATTGGATGGATAAAAGAAATTTGGATAGAGCTGGGACTCAAGTTAGGTATTGTAAATATCTTTTCAGATTTTTTTTAACCCCACCCTGAAAATCCTGCTGCAAAACGTTATGACGTCATGGTCATGATAATATTTAACATTCAAGCATAGAGGAAGACGTTGCATGACTATGACGTCACAGCGCCTTTCTTCTCGATTTTGAGGGTGTCATAGGGTTAAAAGAATATTTAAAAAACAATACATAACCTGAGCTGAGGTTCTGTATCCAAATATATAATATATGCAATAAATAAAAAAAAAAAAAACAAAGATTTCAAGTAATTGGGCTCCTTTCCTCTCCTAGCATAATAAAACACATTTGATTTTTTTGTTCACATATTCACATAATTATATATTTTGTTTTCTTTTACATTGCAGGAACAACAAGATTTAAACTTTTTTTACTATTAAATTTTAAATCCATTTCGTGGCAAAAATGAAATTTATCATGGAACAAAAATTGGTACAAAACAAAGAAAAAATAAAAATATTTTGTGAAGGACGCATTAATTGATATGATGTAATTATTTTGTGTATTTATAAGTTTTTATTATATAATCTGTACACAAAACAGTTCAACCAAGGTCCTTAAACAAACACCCATTGGTTGAAACTAAGTGTCATTCAAAACTAATAGTTAATTAAATTTAATTTTGTTTATTAAAATGCAAAGCCTATATAGCTAGGCTTTGATTAAATAAATGTAAGATAGTCGAGTCTTAAGAATATGTAATAATAAATATGACTGTTTAAAATTAACCTTTGAATACTTATATTTACCTTCCAAGAATGTAACAATATATCTTACGAATATATATATTTTTTTTTATTTTTTTTTTTGTAATTTCATAATTATAATTATGTCGATCAATAGAAAATAATATTTATTTTAAATACAAAAAAATTGGCTAGCAAAAAATTACGAGCAAAATTTAAAAAAAAAAAAAAAAAGTAACGCAGGATATGACGTTTGGTAATATTTTCAAATAACAATAAAACGTTACGTTACGTAAAAAAAATAAATGATAGAATTTAAAAACAGTCACACACATTATACTAATATATCAATATTTTATTTCATTCTGTTTCTTTACACTACTACGTCTTTAATGGCTAGATATGTATATATAAAAAAAAAACAAGGTAATATCGTTCTTCATCCGGAATAGCTATCTGGATCTGCCTACCACAATTTCGTTGCAGTATTGAGCTCTCTGCTATAATTTCAGGTGAGCGCAATTATAAACTTTATTCTATACCGATTTAAAGCTAATAATGTAATCATCTGAAATTGCAGCATAGCTCATTATTCCGGACGAAGGACGATATATTTCATTAGCATTTTTTAAAAACCATATAATATTTATTTTAAAATAACAAATATTATGTTAGTATGTCATAAAATAACGTAATTTTAGATTGAAAAAAATCAGTAAATTTGTAATTATTTAAAAAATTATATTGCATCTGATTGTGAGGAACTCGTCTAAAGCATATGCAATATGTTTTAATTACGACAATTTTTAATCGAATTATAATTTTGAACCCTCAAACAATTTTAAAATCGAGAGGAAAGACACTGTGACGTCATAACAATGCAACTACAAGGGAAAAAGTTTACATGACTATATATGACGTCACGGTGTATAACTTTCCCGTCGGTTTAAGGTAGAGATAACACACCCAATGTTAATAAAAATTTCATTAATGAAAATTATGAAAAAAAATTAAAATGTTCTCCTTTACATGCATTTAGCAGTAGGTAAAATATCAGGTGCATAAAAACGAGCTATAGTTTTCGAGATATTAATTTTTAAAGTTGACTAATTTAACATGGAGAAATGGAACTTCCATGCTAAATTTGTCCATTTTAAAAATTAATAACTCGAAAACTAGCTCGTTTTTATGCACCTGATATTGTGATATTTTACCTACTGATAAGGCATGTAAAGGAGAACAATTTAATTTTTTTTCATAATTTTTATTAATAGGATTTTTATTAACATTGGGTGTGTTATCTCTTGTTTTAGGTTTAAAAAAATTAAATAAAAATGACGTTACGTATAACTGAAAGTTATTAAAAGATCATGCAGATTGTCAATTGGCTGCATGTGTTTTTCCCCTGCAACAAATGAATAATATTTTATTATGAATGTACTGTATAATACCGGATATTATGGGCACGATTCACGAAGAGAGTTTTATCCAAGTTTCTCATCAACCTCGTTTTAGTGCCATTGAATTGATGCTAACTGCGGTTAGTGAGAAAGCTGGATAACTTTCTGGATATAACTCCTTCGTGAAACGCCCCTCATATTTTTTAGATTATAATATTACAGTGTCGCAGTATGCATCTCTGCTCTTAAAAATTCTGCTGCATTATTTACATACAAAGTTTAATTAGCATGTAAAAATACATGGGACTAAAAAAGCAGTAAACATGACTTTTTCATAATTATCACATTTACAATCATGTAGAGTATGTTGATATTGTACGTATATTATAGTTATGTGCTTATGTGACAACTTTCGTTCAATTTGCAAGCTCTCATTTCAACATTTTGGAAACATTTTGTAACATAATTTTTTAAGAGTGAAATAGGGGGAAAAATAATAATAATAAAAATATAATTAATTAAAATAAAATTTGAATATTTTTAATACGTTATTTATTTAAAGGAATAATATTTAAAATTTACACACGCAGTATCATGAAGAATGTATAAAGAAGTTCAAATGAAACTTAAAAACAATTAGCACGTAAGAGACCGGTACTAATTAAAACCATGCTGGTACAGGATTTGTTAATACGACGGTATAAGATAAAAGACACTCTGAATTGTAACAGTCTTTGCGAACTCGTCCAAGATGCGGGAACTGTGCGCGCTGTTCGCGGGGCTGGCGTCGCTGCTATGGACAAGCGCCTCCCCCCGCCCCAATATAATCTACATCCTTGCGGATGACTTGGTGAGATAAAATATATAATTATTAAATTTTAATTCATTAAAAGTGGACAGTGGCAAATTTTATTTATCTTAATTGAATTGTGGAAATTATATTCTACGTATTCCTGGAAAATCTATGAAGAGTAATTTTAATTTATATATATATATATATAATTATATATATATATATATATATATATATATATATATATATATATATATATATATATATATATATATTATATATATATATATATATATATATAATATATATATATATATATAATATATATATGTATATATATAATATATATATCATGTTGGTATGTAAAAGTACATCAACTTATTATATCTACTTCGCCTGATAATCTATAATCTATATTAGACCCCAAAATTAATATATATTATTATATATACATATGTTAATATTATGTATTATGTTAGCACCCAAAGCCGAATTCGGGCAAAAGCTGAAAAAATGCTCACATCTAGTTCTGCGCGTCACGAAATGAGCCAAAGCCGAAGTGAGTTTTTTTTCGGCTTTGGCGCATTTCATTTTGAGCAAAACTAGTTCTGCGCATCGCGGTTTGAGCAAAAGTCGAAATGATATTTTATTTCGGGTTTGGAGCAAAATTTTGAGCACATCTAGTTTTGCGCAAAATAAAGATGATTTTAATGACGAGATGATGATTTTAATTGTGATGATATTAATTTTAATTTTTTAAAAAGAAAAATAAAAAACTGAGACTAAACTTATAATAAATAATAAATATTAATATTGTGACCTAATATCTTTCAAGCGCTGTTTAAAAATATATTAATTAGGGAAAAAATAATAACTTTAAAATGTAATCATACAGTATATGTACGTACATACAGACTGTATGACTTTTCGTGACTGCACGTACATATACTGTTGGCTCATTTCATGATGCGCAGAACTAGATGTGAGCAATTTTTTCGGCTTTTGCCCGAATTCGGCTTTGGGTGCTAACATTATACACACACACACACACACATATGTAGCACTGCACATTAGAAAACATTAGCTAACTTTAATATTTAGAAATTAGAGTACACGCAAAATGCGTATGCCTATTTTATTATAATTATAGTTAAAAAAAACTACAATTTGCACAAAATTCAATTTATTCACTCTAAATTGATTGGTCCATGAAATTTCGCAAGTAGTCTAGTTACTTTAACGAACCGAGAATTTTAAAAAAATAGAAAATAGAATTTTGAATTTGAGCTCTTTTGGATTTTTTTTTTAATTTAAAGACACGTTGGTATGGGGTAGGTCAGTAGGGGATGTTTTTTTTTTTTTATGGCGGGGGTAATGGGGATCATTGGGCGTGTTACCTTACATTGAGTGCCTCTCGCACGTCAGGGTTGGAACGATGCTGGCTTCACGGGACGCTCGGAGCTGCAGACTCCAAACATCGACGCACTCGCTTACAACGGACGGATCTTGACGCAACATTACGCGCTGCCGATATGTACTCCCTCGCGAGCAGCGCTGATGACGGGAAAGTACCCAATACGCACAGGTAAGAATTGAAAGTTATAAATATTTTCATGATTTGATGATAGTGAATTCCATATAGAGTAGATTGCGCTGATATGATGCCCCTGTAAGTAGGCTAGCTGCCCTGAGATGGTAAAGAATGTAAACAAATTACATAATATTTATATTTTTTTTTACTTTATTAAATAAAATAAATCGTTTTTAATAAATTGTAAAAATACACTACCAAGATAACTGATCTTATATAGTTTACGTGTAGATTCGACTGCGCGCGGCGGTTATCTTGGACGTTTTAAGCAGGCTTAGGTAGCTGGCGATCCCAGTCTGTCTAGACCTGTGGCGCCATAGAGTCAGGCGCAAAGTATATTTTCCTAAAAAAATTTAAGCCAAGAATTAATTATTTAATAACGAAGTGATTAATTTTTAAGAAATACAGAATTTTTTATACATAAATTATGCTACGAAATTGTCACATGAACGTTTTATTTTTAATGTTCCAAGCACATTGAATTAATGAAAATTTATAATTTATAAACAAGTTTATGTAAATTTATTTTAATAGTTCATTATTTACTTATATAGTAACGAAATAATTTAATTTAAATTGAATAAATTAATTTCACAGTAGAAGCAAAGCTCATAATTTTATAGCACTGTTTTGCTAATATGTACCCTCAAGATACACGACAGTTACATAATAATAGAAGTGTTTTTGTGCTTTTCTTTGTTACTAATTTATCACTGCCAACAATCACGAATTATACAATTTTATTATGTAAATTAATTTAATTAATTTAAAGTAAAGTGCAGACGAGAAAAAAAAGGTTGAGTTGGTGCTATCTAAAAATAGTTCAAGTGGTCCTCCATATGGAACTGAAATCCAAAAAATTCTATCTCAAATAGGTTCTCCAGAAAAAAATACCAAAGTCTGAATGAGCGCGTCGCTTAACATTGGGCCTTACCTGACAAAACCCCTCGATTATCTCGAAAAAATACTGCGTTCAGTGGTATGAAAAAAATATAGCGATGTTCTATGACTTGAACTTTAACCACAAGCAAATTTTGAGCATTTTTTTTCCAATCTGATTTTCCGTAAAAAAATCTTGAAAATCATCCATGTTCAATTATCATAAGAAATTTCAAAGATTTTTTACAGAAAAACTGATTCGAAAAAAAATGCTCAAAATTTGCATATGGTTAAAGCTCAAGTCATAGAACATCGCTATATTTTTTGCATACCACTGAACGCAGTATTTTTTTGAGATAATCGAGGGGTTTTGTCAGGTAAGGCCCAATGTTAAGCGACGCGCTCATTCAGACTTTGGTATTTTTTTCTGGAGAACTCCTATTTGAGATGGAATTTTTTGGATTTCAGTTTCATATGGAGGACCACTTGAACTATTTTTAGATAGCACCAACTCAACTTTTTTTCTCGTGTGCACTTTACTTTAAATTAATTCATTTTTCCACTCACTCCTGTAAACAAATTGCAGAAATGCGAACAAAGCATTTTTTCCTATCTGCATGTATTTAAGGTAGAGATAATACTCATCAGCTGGCCCAATGCTAAAAAAATCCCATTCATAAAAATTATGAAAAAAATTTAAAATGTTCTCCTCTACATCCCCTATCAGTAGGTAAAATATCAGGTATACAAAAAAGAGCTAGTTTCGAGTTATTAATTTTTAAAGTTGACTAATTTAACATGGAAGTTCCATTTCTCCATGTTAAATTAGAAAACATTAAAAATTAATTACTCGAAAACTAGCTCGTTTTTGTATACCTGATATTTTACCTATACTGATAGGGGATGTAGAGGAGAACATTTTAAAAAAATTCAGAATTTTTATGAATGGGATTTTTTTAGCATTGGGCCAGCTGATCCTTGTTATCTCTACCTTAAGGAATTCATGAATAAAGATTGTAGTTTATAATATACGTAACAGAAAAAAGTATTTTTATTTAAATCACCGGCACTTTTACAATAAGATATTATAATTGATGAAAAATTTCCAAGGCGAGGAAAGCATTGCTCTTTTTTTTTCTCATCACTTGTGTCTATTTCATTTTAAGTTATGTCGAGAATGGTATGCATCCAATTGCCGAATTGATTGCCATGTTCTAACTGAAAAAGAATGTTCGTTTGGTGATTTTGATGTCTTTTTGTATACAACCACCTAAGTCTTTTACTGCATAGATTTTCCGCTCCGATATCAGAATACGAGTTTGGAAAAAATATAATTTATATAAATTTATAAATTATAAATGTATTTATCATTTAAATGAATTACTGAACTGAAGCTTATAGTAAAAATTTTATACTGGTCAGTACCGTCAGTAAAGTAAAAGGTAAAAGGTTAGTGCCAATACGTAATTTTAAACTTGATGTAAGCAGTACTCATTTAGGGATTTAACAATATTATTTGCGATCGAAAAATTGCTCCGTGTACAGTTACAATTAATCTTATCATATATGTGCGTCCAATTTTTATATTTTTTTTATTTTATTATTATTTTTTTTGTAGTAAATGGTTGTACGTCGGTTTGTGACGTCAATATGGATGCTCACCATTGTCACCACGTAAAAATAATATTATAGGAATCAAGGATTTGCTGATGCCAAAATGTTTCTAGTTTCTACTTTCTATATATATAAATGTACGGTGTGTTGCAGGCATGCAGGGGTTCCCTATCTATCCGTTCGAGCCCCGCGCCTTGCCACTGGACCAGCGACTGTTGCCGCAGTACATGGAGCAGCTGGGCTACCAGACGCACCTCGTGGGCAAGTGGCACCTCGGCTATCACGAGTGGAGGTACACGCCCACCTCACGAGGCTTCGACACGCACTTCGGTTATCTCAACGCATTTATAGGATACTACGATCATCATATGAACGTCCGGGTATGTGTCACACACTGAAACGTTTTATTTTACGCATTAGTTTGGGTAAATATGATATATATAATTTTTAGTAAGTATATAGATATCACATTTAAGAATTAATGGATCATCCTTAATAGCTGGTCCATCTTTTCAAAATTATTTCATAAAAAAAATTTTGAGCAAGTAAAAAAAAAAAAAAAAAAAAAAAGCAAATTTGGATCAGGATTTTGAGATAAATAAGTTGAAAGAATATCATTGGGACTGCAGCAACTTAAGCAAAATTTAGTCAAATCAGTATAAAAAAAAACAAAACAACTTAAACTTCAATAATCCAAAAGCTTCATCATATTATTATTTTATTTCATCAGGTTAATGGTAAAATTTTGTCCCTTAATTTTCTTTTGGTTTACCATCAGGAAATAATATAATTAGCAATATATTATAACTGCAAAAGCTGTCATTAATCTTTAAAGGGTTTTACTGGCCTCAAATTAAAAATTAGTCTGTGACAGAGAGTTTCTATTCCTCCATGACAGAACATGAGCGGCCACGACTTCTGGCGCAACAAGGAGCCACTCTACGGCCTGCGTGGTCGCTACGTCACGGACCTGCTCACCGAGGAGGCGGTGCGTCTGATTGCCGCTGCGGCTCCAGCAAAACACAAGCACAAGGCTCCACTCTTCCTGCTGGTATCACACCTGGCGCCACACGCGGGAAACCCTGGAAACTATCACGAGTACCCTGAAGAGGATATTGCAAGATTTGAATACATTCAGGATATTCAGAGGAGGAAATATGCTGGTAATTTTTGAGTATGCAATTTGTTTTACATATATATGTTATCTTATAGGTAATTAAATTATGAAACTTGTTTAATAATTTCTATATGCAATTGAATACTAGAATGGAGTATCGACCTCAAAATTTTTTATTGCAGAAATAGATAGAGCGTGCAAAGTTTTGTTACCCTGATTTTTTTTTTCAGATTTTTTTTTTTAGCCCGGGAACTATTTTTAAAAAATTATTGAAAGTCACAAAAAGAACTATCAATAATTTTTTAAAAATAGTTCCCGGTCTCCAAAAGATATGAAAAAAAAAATCAGGGTAGCAAAACTTTGCACGCTCTATCAATTTCTGCAATAAAAAAAATTAAGGTCGATACTCTATTGTAAATACAAATTCTTAAATATAATAATTTAGAATATTTTTTGTGAAAATAGTAATAATGGGCGCGATTCACGAAGCAGTTAGCCAGGTTTCTAACCACGTTTAGCTTAACCACGTTTAACTAAGGTGGTTTAACACGTAAAACAGGTGTAGTTAAACGTGATTAAGCTAAACGTGGTTAGAAACCTGGCTAACTGCTTCGTGAATCGCACCCATAATTGTCACAGTTTATAATACTTGTATGTTATTGTATGCATTACAAAAACACTTAATTGAAAAAACTGCGCATGCTTAATGACTTGATCTATATGTTTTTTTTTAAAAATCTATTATAATCCTATTATATTGTAATTTCATCTGTGAAGGGGGGCATACATGACCAAAATGTGTCAATTGCCACAAAATACCAACCAACCAACCGTCATCTGTGAAGATATAGAACGTAAAAGGCGTCGTTATAATCTTATATTTTCTATACAAATCAATATCAAAATTGTATAATATTAAAATAACTTTCCAATCTTAATACTCCCCCAAAATATTAAAAAGTTTTCTATAATTTTGAGATCAGGACGACCAGACCGTAATACATCAAATTGCCAACACTGCAGGAATGAGGTGACTTTAGTGCCAAAGTTAATTTTTTTTCTCGTCTCAGACCGTCAAATTTCTTCCTATTTTACACCATTTTTGAGGGAAAAAGACGAGATTACGTCTTCTTTTCTCTTAGGTGAGCATAATGGAGCATCGACCTCAATTTTTTTTTTATTGCAGAAATGGATAGAGCGTGCAAAGTTATGCTACCCTGATTTTTTTTCAGATTTTTTAGAGGTCGGGAACTATTTTTAAAAAAATATTGAAAGTTCTTTTTGTAACGTCAAGAGACGCCGCTCCTTAAGAAAAAGGTAGGACCTGTCGCCTCGTGACGTCACAAAAATGACTTTCAATAATTTTTTTAAAAATACTTCCCGGGATCTAAAAACTCGGAAAAAATTCAGGGTAGCAGAACTTTGCACGCTCTATCCATTTCTGCAATAAAAAAAAAAGAAAAAAGAAAAGAAAAAAAAAAAAAGAGGTCGATACTTCATAGTTAGATTTATTACCTCAAATTCATCCTAACTGTAAGCAGGGGAAAAAAAATAAAAAAATATGTATTTTTTACGTAAAAATATGTACGAAGATTATGTTTAGACGTGTAAAGGATGACGAGTTGAAGATGTAATTTTTCAACAAAAGATGATTTATTCCAGCGATGGTGTGGAACTTGGACAAGTCAGTGGGGGAGGTGGTGGGCGCGCTCGCCAAGTACAAAATGCTGGACAACTCGGTGATCGTCCTCGTGAGTGACAACGGTGCTCAAACAATCGGACTGTACCCCAACGACGGCTCCAACCACCCGCTCAAGGGGGTGAGTTATTTTTTCAAAGATTCACCCTTATGAGCCTGGAGCTCGATGCAGGTTAATGGGTAGGGATATATAATAAGGGAGGGTGCAAGGATGGTTGCCACGAGCTGTTATATATATGTACCAGTGAGACTGAGGGAACCGTGGTTCAGGACTGACACCTCTATTTTTTATCAGTGGACCAAAGTTATGTCCAAAGCCTTAAAAAACACATACAAGTGCACTAGGTGGAAAAGCGAGATGAATTTACCTTAGGGAGGGAGCAACGTACAACGTGATTTTTACTTGAAACGGTCACCTATCCACGCATAACGTAGCTTGACTTTGGTGATCTAATGAGAACCGATCAATGCACTGCGCCACATTACTCATGCAACAACGCCTGTATTCAAAAGCAATATCAGTAACATTCGAATAAAGTGGATGTAACCCTCATACAAATTCTAAACAAATAAACAAATACTATATACTATACTATACACCTATATACTATATAACCTTTAACAGCTATTTTTTCTTTTATTAATTCTTATATATTTTGACGTATTTAATAATTTTCCTGAATGGCGGCATACATGTAGGTTGCATAGAATTATGATAAAAATAAATAAATATAAAGGCAATTAAGCTAGCCCTCTACTGCATTATTTGTAGTTTTATGATAATTATGATGTGTATATATCAGAACACTGGCACTATTATTATAATATACATGATTTTCTTTTGACAGTTGAAGTTCACGGTGTTTGAGGGCGGAGTGCGCACAGTAGCGGCCGTGTGGACCCCGCGCATCTTTGCTGGACCACGTGGTAAATATTATCAAAGTCTCCTGTTAACAATACGTAATTTATATCAATGTCCGGCGTTGAAGCTAAAAACATAGGAAAGTTGTTGATATACATGTGCTAACTTATGGGAAATGAACGTTGAAATGAAATTATCGAGTAGCGTCAACGCCGTCAACAATGCCATATATTATATATTACGTTCTGTGCTCTGGTGAAGTGAAATCAGATACTAGATCGTCCCATGTTTAACAATGAAAAAAGTTTCAGCGGACAGATTATAATAAACAATAGTTTGTTTGCAACCTTTGTGACTAGAAGATTTTGAATATTATTAAAACGTGTCATATTATAGCCATGATCGGTACTAAACTTATGATGATAAAAGAGACCGCGGGTCTATCTTTTGTCTAATCATTATGTTTTTGTAATTCTGAAATTAGTTAATGCTATAATAAAAATAGCAATCTCATATAATTTTAATATTTTTATGTTATTTCAGGTGTATCTCATCAGCTTTTCCATATCACTGATTGGCTGCCCACACTTTACGAAGCAGCAGGTAATTATATATCGTTTGTTGATGTCTCCATTATCTCCATTCATCCATTTCACAAAGTGACAGACACAGCTAGAGTTTTACTAAGGCTTAGTATATGGAACTTTGTGGTGGCAGATTTTTCCAAATTAATAAAATTTGAAAATATTATAATTAAGCGTATCGATTGTTTACAAAATAAACATTATTTAAATATTTTAACACCTCCAAAATAATATTTTAATGAATTTTCTGCTGACATATTGCAGTATTATTATAATATTATAAAATTTATATACGTCACTGCAATATGTCAGCAGAAATGAATTTTTCCCATCTTGGCTGCCTAATTTTAAGACAAAAAATTAGTTTAATGGCATTTATTGCTTAGAATGACGAGGATTGCTATTCAAATTATGCTGATGCATGAAATATTTTATTCTTGAATTTGTGGTAATAATATAAAATATATTGTGATTCATATATTTTTTATACTATAATTACTTTAATGTAATTGTAACGTCACGACGAGTTTCTGGTTGATATCACGTGGTGTTCGCAGGTGGTGACGTTCGCGAACTGAGCGGTCTGGACGGACGCAGTCAGTGGGCAGAGCTGCAAGACCTGGAGGACCTCGAGAGGGAAGACACCACACGTCGCGAGCTGCTCCTTAACATCGATGAGGAGTCTGGACAGCAAGGAGTGCGATACTTGCAGTGGAAACTTGTCACCGGTACGACCTTCATCTGTTGAAAAATTACGTCTTTAAAATCATCTTTTAGACGTCAAAACCTAATCTTATTACGTCGTTTTACCTAAAAAACATTTATATATTATTTTATTTCTTCCTTGCAGTAAAGATGAAAAAGGGAAAAAATTTCTAACATTTCATACGCAACAAAAAGAAATAAGATGTATTAATTTTGTCATTTTCCCCTCTTCTTTTAATTTATTCAAAAAATAAATTACCTTGATTTACAACAAAGTTACAAAATTATGTTCTCCGACTAATTCTAAGTACTTTATTTATTTATAGGTACTTACATTAGTGGCGCCTACGACGGTTATTTTGGGAACTACAGCACTGAGGGCTACGTGTACAACGTCGCGGACGTGGACAACTCTCTGGTCAGCAGGGCGCTGCAGTCGCTTCAGTCACGTGACGTGGCTACCAAGGACGAGGTACTGACCCTTCGTGGGGCGGCCACGGTCCACTGCGAGCCTCGGGACATCCAGGTGAGTCTCGTGCGCCTCGTCAGCGGACGAACGAATGAGCTGCTTGACGCTTTTGTTAAGCTACGGCACGGGGTACCCCGTTTTCTATGCTTTAACATTAACAGCCTGCTCAATCGTGAATTCTCGAGTGCACTCTCTCGTACTCTTCGTTGCATGATAAGGGAGCAGTAAAAAGCTGTGACTTGGAGGTACCATATTTGGGGGTGAGGTAGGCTTCGCCTCTCGTTAAATTTACATCTGAAGACGCTGACTGAAGCTTCAGGTGGGGGACAGGGGTTTGGGGGGGGGGGGCACAGAGGTATTGTAATTGGCGCTGTGTTAATAATGACGTAAGCAGCCAATCACAAGAGAGGGAATGTCCGTGGTACCCTGGAAGTACTATTTTATAGTTATCAACTATTGGTGTTTGGTTGCAGGGCCCTGAGCTGCCACGTGGCATCCCCTGCGACCCCGCGGAGTCCCCGTGTCTGTTCGACGTGCGTGCTGACCCGTGCGAGACGTCCAACGTGGCCAGCTTGCGACCTGACGTGGTGGCCGCGCTCTCCGCCAAACTGGAGACTTACATGGAGCAACTCAAGACGCAGGTATATGCGAGACCTTAATTAATGAAGAGCCTGAATGAAATTTTTATTGTGCATATTTGGATAAAAGACCTCGAGTTTATTGTCAAAATTTTTAAGTTTTTTTTTCCATTCTTGAAAACTCTTAGCATCGTGCCACAAAGCACAGTGACGTCATAGCCATGCATGCAAATATTTAGCACGCAAGTGCATAGAGAAAGACGTACGCTACATGAAAATGATGATGTCACAGTGTCTTTTCCCTCGATTTTGAGGGAAGGGTTAAAAAAAAATCATAAAAATTTGACAATGCATAAATTAAGGTTCTCCATCTAAATATGCAATAAAAAAATTCATGAAAGTTGTTCATTCTAAACTTCCTGCACTTAACTCTCGCCACAATCGGACCTCCATTATATATTATTATATATTAATTATTATCACGATCTGCTATATAGATTTAAATTTTGTGTCTTGCATGCCTGAATTATAATCGATAGTCTATATAGCTTTAATTAAAATTATCACATTAATCAAATTGCTTACATCGAAATCCTCTCTATATAGTTCTCGTATCTTTGGTTTGACAGATCACGAACTTTTTCTTTGCCCTCCAATATAAATAGGGAGGTCTCGTGACGTCTAACCAAAGATAAGATTCGAGAACTCTATCTTACTTTCGTCTCAAAACATGATTGTCACCTTCTGTTCAAACAGCTGAACGTGGCGGCAGACCCACTCGCCAACCCAATTTACCACAACGACACGTGGGTACCGTGGATGGAGGAAAAGAGTATCTTCAAAGTTTCCTCCCAAGCTCCCAGTCTTGTTTATGGCAGCCTTAACGTTGCTTTATCTGGAGTTATCGGGGCTGTACTGATTGCCAGAATTTTTACCAGTTAGATACCTTTTTTAATGATATATATATTTCATGATTTGATTTAAGGGAAGAATATGTGAGCTTCTTTAACTTTATGACTATAATATATAACTATCTCCACTATCTATATAACATTGACAATGTAATCTCTGCTATCTCTATATATAAACATTTTAATTTTATTAAAAACATTAGCTAGTTTAATTATCAACAGAAAATATTTATATAGTGTATTATTGATGTGAATCGCAATTAAAAAATAAATAATAAATGAATATTATTTTTTTAATTATTCTTTGCATTTTAAACCGCAAAAAAAGTACTATGTAATATAATAATATATGTATAAGCATATATATATATATATATATATATATATATATATATATATATATATATATATATATATATATATATATATATAATTTTTAATGTTATCAATGGAAATAATTTTATCCACATGTATTTTTTTTATTGATATTCAGTAAATTAAAGTATTTGTTAAAACTGGGGGGACAGAATTTGCAGACAAAGAAGTTAAATACGCCAATCAGAATCAATCAGAATGTGCGGTTGACTATGACGTCACACCTATATTTAGCATAATTAATAATTTTATGTAATTTATTAACAAACTAATAACTATAACAAAATTTAACGTAAAATAATTATTAAAAATTACGTTTACTTTATTAGAATTATGTTTGATTTACTACAACACACGTACATTGCAATACGTTGTGAGATTGTGCCCTTCATATAGGCAACTATTTAAACAAATATGGTGCAGTGCAGCATTACTAGGAGTTAAACAAGACGTGATATATAACTGTTTTTAATGCTAATTTTGTATTACATAAATTTGAAATAAAACCTATTCTGATTCTGATAAATACATTATTAAATTTAATTGTTCAGTATATTGTTGCCCTGAAGAGTATATAGGGGATTGCGCTGACGTCATGCGAGGAGGGCCAGAATGCACGGACTAGCATATAAACAAAGTGTAAAATAATTTTTTACTTAACTTAATAAAATAAATCAACTTTAAATACTTCAATAATACTTTAACAGTACACGATAGAACTCATAAAAAAAATCTCACCGCCAAAAAACTGTTAAAAGTATTTGTTATAATTTTTTTTCGTCATTTTGCCTAAACTCACTGTATAATCTGGCCTGCCAAGACTTTCTCTTTTCCCTCCCTCCTGCGCCTCCTTCGCAATGTGTTAGTATAGGGAAACCCCTCTCCCGCCTCACGTAAACATAAACAGAAATCAGCTCGATATATAAATCTCTACACAAGAAATACTTTATGCATTCTGAATGAATATACTTTTTGTTTTTACATCTCCAGGCTGCTTGATTTATTTTGTAAGCAGAAGAACATTTGAGAAAATTTTAATTGATGAAAAATATGAAATAAAACATTTACTGTGAAATGTAAAAATTAGTTTAATTATTTCATTTTAAAGAATATAAAATTAAAGTTTAGACAAAATAAAATATAGTATTCTCTTATTGTCATAACACCGTCTTACAGTTACTTCATTATAACCATTGTAAAATGTAATTATTTTAAGAAAAGCAAATCATAAAATTTATTCAGGAATTTTTTACAGATGGATAACAATATGTATATAAATAACAAGTTCCTAATTTGGTTCCATTTTGCATGACGATTAACACATTTTAGAGAGCGAGCAACTGTATAATACATTAATTACAATTCTTCTTAATTTAATGCATATATTTTAATAATTTTCATAATTATGCATATAATATAAATGATATACACAATAATCAAACATCGAAACGTTTCATTAATTTTTACTATACAAAGTTATGATAATCTTATTATACTTGACACTCAGACAGACATGATTTTTGTTTCATTGCCTAGTATATTTTGCATGCTGCTTCATATGTATTATTAGAATATCCTTATATTTATAAACCTTTCCACAATGTTGACACGAGTATCTGTTATCAGTATGCATTCGTTTCTTATGTTTCTGTAAATAAATTTCAGACTTGAAAGAAGCAGGACACAGGTCACATACAAAATCACCTTCTTTTCCACTGTGAACGATTCTCTTGTGACGTTGTAATAAACGTAGTGACGGATAATTTCTACCACATTCACTGCATGGTAGACTCAAAGAACTATGCTTGTTGTCTTTATGACGGCGCATGTCATTATTAATTTTAAAAGTAGCAGGGCAGAGTTCACACTTATATTGCGGTGGATCTACAGAATGAATCCTCAAAATGTGATTTTTTAATCCAGCTTTACGCTTAAATGTTTTATTACATGTTTTACATGAAAACTGTGGGTCTTTATTTGAATGTATGCTGATCTTGTGATATTTCAATCCTATTTTACCCTTAAAAGTACCTGGACATTGGTCACATTGTACAAGTAGTTGTGTGGAGTGAATTCTTTTAACATGAGCATGCATTTCGTGTATGGTTTTGAATGATAATTTACATTGCGAACAAGGAAATTTCTTTGTTTTAATGTGCATATATTTTACATGTGACTTCAAATCAAATTCTGTTCTTAATGCTGCACTGCACATATTACATTTGTACTTTCTTATTACATTGCTATGATGTCTTTCATTGTGTATATCAAACTGTACTATGCTCATGAAACCTTTATTACATGCACTGCAAAAATACTTCTTTTCTTTATGAACAGCAAAAATATGATTGCGAACATCATTCTTGGTTTTAAAAAATGAACAACATAAATGACATTGAAAGTTCTTTGAATTATTATTGTGTTTTCGCAAGGTATGTACTTTTAATGAGTATGAGAATTTAAAACTTTGAGTACATGATTTACAAGGAAAATTCCTTTCTGAAGTATGTGCTGCTATTACGTGAGCAGTTAGCGTATATTTTTGTTTGAATGTATCACCACATGTGTCACATTTAAAGGGACGAATGCTACTATGCAAATTATCATTATGTTTTCGTAATATGGCATTACTTTTAAATTCCCTATCACAAATTCTACAATTAAATTTATCAAAATGAAAATCTGGGTGATGTTTTATCTGATGTTTCTTCAAATCTTTCACATAATGAAAGCTAACATTACATACTTCACACTTGTACATACCTGGCTTGTTTTTATGATTAAGAAGATTATGTTGAGCTAAGAAACTTTTGAATTTAAATTTTTTACTGCAAATTTTACAGACATATTTTTTGTTCTTTGCTGGACTTTTTTGTGTCATAGGCAATTTTGGGGGACACATTTTCTTGATGACATCTCTATCGATGAGTTTTTCATCATTGCAGTGTTGTGTTTCATCATCCCTTCCTCCGGCGTTCTTCAGTCTATGCCTGCGGAGAGAAGGTCCTTCGACATCGGGCCACATGGTCTTGTGTCCGGGGAGCTGGGACCGTTGAGGTCTTAGGGGCCTGGCCGCACCTGAAACACAGAGGTAGAAGGGGGTGGGGAGTTAACTTCTACATCAACCTTTTCTGGCTGTATCTTAATTGGAAGTATCAAAAACATATTTTCCTTCTATATTCTTTGGCCTTATGGTTTTTATAATAATTTACAAAATAACAAATAAATAAATAAATAAATAAATAAATAAATAAATAAATAAATAAATAAATAAATAAATAAATAATAACGAACAAACTTCTTTCTCTGTCCGTTTTCTCATGATCCATAAGGCTTGTGCAATAGTGAAGAACTTCGATCATCTATAATGCTGCTGACACTTCTGTTTGAGCTACTAAATTTTGCATGTTCCTTATTTCCAACTATCCAGATTGACAATATACATGCACTATTTCATAAATAAGCCTCTACCTCAGGGGTCTCAGGACAAGTAAAACCATGCAATCCTAAAAGGTCAGAAATAAATAATTAAGATTACAGTATAATATAAATATACTGTCATTTTTTATCTTTCTGATAAAAAATGACAGTATATTTATATTGTCTATTAAACTGATATATAATTTATTATTATCAGATTCTTTAGGAAATCCCTTTTTTTAAACTTCAACCCTATATATAGTAGTTTCATTTAATACTCTATACAATACAAGTATCATATACACAGTAAACAATGATATATTTATTAAATATATAATAAAATATTTCTAATGCGCATGATATTTATATAGATAGCAAAACTTTAAAAACTACAAAAATCCTATATCAGATGTTTTTAGAATTGAAATTTGGTTACATATAAATGTTACCACCAAAAACCGAATTCGGGCAAAAGCCGAAAAAAATGAGCAAAACTAGTTTTGAGCATCAAGTTAAGCTCAAAACCCGAAATAATCGATTACTTCGGGTTTTGAGCTTAACTTGATGCTCAAAACTAGTTTTGCTCAAGTCGAAATGAGCAAAACCCGATGAAGACTTTTACATCGGCTTTTGTTCATTTCCAATTGAACAAAACTAGTTTTGCGTATCAAGTTATGATCAAAACTCGAAGTAAGATTTTATTTCGTCTTTTGATCAAAATTTGAACAAAACTAGTTTTGCTCATTAATTTTTCAAAGACAATTTATTTGTTATTCTGTGACAGCTGTTCTCTTATTTTCTTATTATTTTCTTCGGAATAATGTATTTATTTTTACTTATTCTTTGCTGTAGTTATTTAAATACTTATTTAAATATTTATTAATTTATTTATTTATTGTTGCATGTATTTATTTATTTGTTGCTATTTGTTTGATTGAATAAAAGTTTTGATTAATTGGTTGGTATTTTGGGGCAATTGACACATTTTGGTCATGTATGCCCCCTAATAAAAGCTTCAATTTCTCCAATTTTTCTCTTAATTTGCCTAATTCTGCAAACGGGCCGGGCCGGGCCTAGCTTTTTCTCAAAATTTCAAAAGTGATTTTTTGTTGTTGTTGTTATTTTGCGATTTTGCTAAGGAAAGAGGAAGAAGGGACCCAAATAAGCAAAAAAAAAAAAAAAAAAAAAAAAACTTCTTAAACGACTTTTTCTTAGTTTTTAATGGGTTGAAGAGCACTATAATAAAAAGGCGAGCTGCATGAGGTTGAACTACGGACGGGCCACGGGCCGGGCCGCATTGTGAAGCATCAAGTGGCCCGGGCTGGGCCTAGCAACCATCCGAACGGACCGGGCCGGGTCAGGCCTTGAAAATCCGGCCCATGCAGACCTCTATAAAGAACTATCTGTCAACCCTTTTCGTTGTGGGTGGCCAAAGAGGGCTTCATATGGTGAACGCTTAATTCCACTCAAGTTCAAAATTTAAAATAAATTGTCTTTGAAAAATGAGCAAAACTAGTTTTGCTCAAATTTTGCTCAAAAGACGAAATAAAATCTTACTTCGGGTTTTGAGCTTAACTTGATGCTCAAAACTAGTTTTGTTCAAACGGAAACGCGTAAAACCCGATGTAAAAGTCTCCGTCGGGTTTTGCTCACTTCGATTTGAACAAAAATAGTTTTGAGCATCAAGTTAAGCTCAAAAACCGAAATTATCGATTACTTCGGGTTTTGAGTTTAACTTGATGCTCAAAACTAGTTTTGCTCATTTTTTTCGGCTTTTGCCCGAATTCGGTTTATGGTGGTAACATATATACTTCATTTTTATTTATTTATTTTTTAAATCATGAGAGTTTTTGACTTTGAAACTGAAATTTTTTTCTAAATAATTAATGAAAGCTATTGTGAAAGGTCATTATCATAACATCATAAAAACATTAAAACTTGTTTTTATTAAATTATAAAATATATTAATAAAATTATGCGGCAATTTTTCTGTTATTGATTTTCACTGAAATGTTACAAAAATTAATTATAATATATTTTTCAATAAAAATTGTATGTTAATATTATATTATATTTGAAAAACACGTAAGCCATCAACTATTTTTTCAGCATAAAAACCGTAAAAAGTCACTTAGTTTTTTTTAAAATATTTTTTCTAATCCAAACAATTGAATACTTCTCTGTAGGCCAGGGTCGGTCTGGGGGCCATTGGCCCGCTCCGCGGGAGGGCCCGAAGGGCCCGGCCGTGGAGCGGGAGGGGGGGGGTTGCCCGCCGCAGGCGCGAAAATTTTAGCAAAAGAGGCGTGGCTTTCTTATTCTTTTTAAATTTTAATATGTTAAAATATTGCAAAGTTTCATTTATTGGGAAATTAAATTTGAGGATTTTTTTTTTTTTAGTTACAGTTTAATATATATTTTTTTAAGTTAAAGTAAATGATGATCTACGACCAAAAAATAAAATAAAAAAATAAAGAAACAGCTGAGTTAATATATTATTATTTTCTAAAAATAGTTCTAGTGCTCCTCTATAATGCAACCGAAATCCAAAAAATTCAAATATCATACATAGGTTCTATAAAATAAAATAAAAAAAATCCAAAGTCAGAGAAAAAGCGTCTTACTTGACAAACATCCTCCATTTATTCACTTGAAAAAGTACACTGTTAGCAATGGGTGGTGTTCCATGGCTCGAGCTTTAACCAAAAACGTATAAAAAATATTTTTGCTCGGGGCAGTTTTTCTGTAAAAAAATTGAAAACATATGCCATAGTAAATATATGTTAATTCTCATATGAGTTTTCATTTATTTATTAATGGGAATACAGATTCGAAAATATAATTATATATTTTTTAAATATTTTTTGGTTACAGCTCGTATATGTCTGTGGTGTATTTTTTCGAATTAATAGAGGGTGTTTGTTAGGTAGGCCCTAAGCGTTTTTAATAATATTTGGAAGTTCTTTCTGGACAACCTATGTGAGATAGAATTTTTGAATTCATGTCGTCCTAAAATTCAATACAAACTTTTTTTTTTTTTTTAAATAATGAAAATGCGTTAGATATTCAAATACATCTATTTTTCTACAGTGCTTAATTTCTTTTAAGTCCTCTCAAAGATATGTACGTATGAATCGTAAGTTAATGCACAAAGTCAAACGTGTATTTTTATCATATTACATAAAATAATCCTTGAAACAATTGATAAATTTTTGAATATTTTATAATTTCAGTAAAATTTCAAATTTTCTATGAGGCTCGGAGGGGGCCCGCGCAGGCCGGGGCCCGCTCCGCATTTGCGGAGTCAACTATATGGCCAGACCGACCCTGCTGTAGGCATTATCAATTAGCCAATAAGTGATGTATCTACAGTATAATGCATTGATACCTCTAACATTTTACACTTACAAGTTGTGCACTACTTGAATGGAAAATAAATCAATTCACTAAATTAATAAAATTATAGTATTAAAGCAAAAGTATATATATATATATATTAAATAATAATATAATATTCATATTATATATAATATATTAATTAAAACAAGCAACACACACATAAATTTTTTTTTTTTGTATAATGTATTAATTAACCTGATTTTACTCAGATTTTATGCAAGCATTACAATTTTTGAAAAAATGTAGAAAAGTATAAACAAACAAGCCCCATCACCCTACCAGTATCATGAAGAGGGAAGATCAAGGGGTTGGGGGATCAAACAACCCTCAACTCTTTTAAAGCAGGAAAAAAAGTGTAAAAGACTGATATATATCAAAAACCTGAAAAACAAATTAAAAAAAAAAAAAAAAGTAAGCCACCTAACCAATGCATTTCCGCAACAAAAATTAGTTAGGATATACGGTATACATGTGTAATACAGGGATTTAAATAGTGGGTTGATTGAACCCCCACTCTTTGGCATAGTGTGGAACTAAAAATACATCAATTGGTAATGTTAGGGTTAATATTATAGTAAAACAAGGACGAGCTTTGATAGAGTGAAATATAATTTATTATCAAAGACTATAATCATATCTTAATAACTTTAAAATAATTTATATTTGTTAAAACCTGAGAAAAAAATGGAGCAATACATATAAATAAAATAATATCCTTGACCCCATTTTACTTTTTCGAGTGTGGCCAGGCCTGTATTGAGCCTTTCCAGTTGCGACCATGCTGGGGCTTATCAGGCTCCCAGACCCTTTTTCCTGCACTTTTCTGGGCTCCTACTACCAGATCTGTGCACCCTGCAGTAGCAGTGTAAGACTGCAGGGCAGGGGAGTATACAGCCGTATGCCGTCCTCCTACCAACTCCATAATCTAGTAATCAGTCACACTCATCCCAAGTCACGAAAAGTCTGCCGTGTTAGGGAATTGAACCAAGGACCTTTCGAACCAAAATCAAGTGCTCTAACTACTACACTACAGAGCAGATGGAACAATATATTTATATAAAAATTCTTTGGTTATTATTCAGTGTAATTTACGGACTAATGTTGTGCTTGATCAACATATGAGACCTTCAAGTTTGGTGGAGAACCAACAAAAAGTGGAAACATCAAGCACAGTGTCTCGACAGAGATTTTAGTTTGAATATACTTTTCCTTGTTTAATGTGATGCCGCATTATGTGTATTCGAAGAGTGCACTTATTTTTATAAACTTTCTCACAATGTCCACATGAATATCTATTAACGTCAGAGTGAACTTGTATCATATGTGTTGCTAAAATACCTCTTTTCTTAAAAGCAGCTCCACAAACTTTACATTTATGTGGACGTAAACCTTTTATATGTACACTTTCTACGTGAATCTTTAACATGTACTCTGTCTGGAATTGTTTAGAACACTGAACACATGGATAAGTATGAGTATGTACATTTTTTTTGTGAACTTTTAAATCAAATTCAGTCTTGTATTTTGCTGGGCAAAGACCACACACATATGGTCGAATACCAGCCATGTGGTGTCTCTCAATATGTTCACGTAACCTACCCTTCCACAAAAATCTTTCTTTACATGTGTTACAAGTAAATACAGATTCACCATTTGAATGCTTCAACGATTTATGATTTTTTAAATCCTCACTTACTTTAAAACTGGCATTACACTGGTCACATGCAAAACAAATGTCAGGACTATGCCATCTTTGAATATGTTTTGGTAAACTTGTTTTATATTTAAATTTTTTGTCACAAATATGACAAGAATATTTGCATACAAAGGAATGAACCCTTTTGTGTTTATGCATGTCACCTTCAGTTTTAGTTCTGACATTACATAAATTACATTTGTAATTCCTTTTGCCATTATTATGATGCCTCTCAATATGATCTTTCAGAGTAATATATAATTTAAATCTTTTATCACACAGATCACAAACATGTGTCTTTTCAGTTGTAAGATGTAAGTAATTCATATGACTGCGCAAATCTTTTTTAGTTTTAGACAAAGCTGAGCACAAGTGACATTTATAATTTCTCAAACCATTATTATGGTATCTCTCTATATGTAAATTTAAAGAACATAATAATTTGAATTTCTGATTACAATGGGTACAGATATTTTTTTTAAGTTCCATACCTCCATGAACATATTTTTTATGAATTATTATTTTTTTTTTTAAATGAAAGCTTTCCACACAGAAATCACATTTGTAAAAACCTCCACATTTTTTATGACTTTCATTCACATGTCTTACTAGATGATATTTTTTAAAATATTTTTTTACACAAAATTCACAAGCATGCTTTCTGTTTTTATCTTCACTTTGTTGATTCAAATATAGTGACTCCACTAAGCTGACACTTTGATCAATCGAAATAACTTCAAGATCCTTAGATTTTGTTCTTATGTTGAGGTCATTAGTAAGGTTTCGTGTTTTCATTCTATGGCGAGTTTTCAGCAAACTGTGACGTGCCTCAGACAATGCTCCATCTATAAGACATCAAAGAATTTATGAATTGCATGTTTTGTAAGAAAATATTATGTCAAAAATGTTATATAAGCAATATAACTCTTGTCAATTGCATAAAATTATTTTCAAAGCAGGCATTATAATTACAAACGCGTGGTTAGTAGTTGGATGGGTGACCATTTTCAACAAAAACCACGTTTCCCACCCAGGGGTAAAACGTTGCGCTTTTCCACTATGTGGTTCCCCTGGCTTTGGACCATTGCACTTCCGGTTCATTGACAAAAGCTGTAGCGTCCATCCTGGCTGAGGTTTCCACGTTTCCCTCAGCCGCAGGCAAATGCCGGGATGGATTTGCAAGGCCGTGGCCGCCCCCGTTCCAGAAGAGCCCGCGAAACGCTCAAGTTAGGGTTTCGGAAGGTTCGGGGTTTCAAAGTAGTATGTAATTAGTAAATAAAAGTACCCAATAGGGTTTGATTTAAAAATTAAAAAATAATTACAAATTATAGCAGATAACTTGAGAAATAGTATGAACTAGTTGTATGCTATATATTTAAGTGTGTAATAAAGCAACACATTATGAGAATGAGATAAGTACGTGAAATAATAAAAAAATAAGTGTAAAAATGGAAAAAAATAAATATATAACTATAATTTATAGTAATCAATAAAAATAAGTAAATATTCTTGCAACTCACAAGCCACTAAATTACAAAGTATAAAGTCCATCAATTACATTGAATTCTGATGTCATGCAACCCTCCCATAAGGATTGGAGAACAAAGGAGGAAATTTGTAACATCAGACAATTATCTTGGACGGAGTTTAAGAATGCACCTCTGTTGATTTGGATCTAGGAACTGGTTTCCTTGAATATAATGAGACTTTTGCTAGGGACTCCTATAGGGACTTATTAATAATCACCATAAATATCGGTAGCTTAATTATATTTTAAGACAATCTATTTGATCAGTTTTGTAAAAATTTAGATAGAATTTTATATGAAGTTATATGAAGTATTTTAAGACTAATATATGGAGCCATTGTGAGAATTTGCTTAAGCCATTAGGAATAATGTTAGAGAATTTTTAAATTTAACTTCATTCAATTTTTCCGCATAAAAAAATAATTAAAGTAAATAATGTATTACTTTAGTAGTAACTGCCCAATAAATACAAGAGTAAAAAATGTGTTTGACCAGTGCTGGCTCAGTATTGGCCCAAAAGACGTCAGCACTAGGCCAACATTGGACCGACAGAGCTGTGTTTATTGGGTGAGATCAATTACAAAGTTTGAATATTTTTTTTATAGACACCTAAATACTGAATTTCTCTCCCCCATATAAATGGTGATAGACAAGATAATATTATACACTGTTACATGCAAGGTCCCAAGTTAATCATTGCAAGCAAGGATAGTTAAGTCAATAATTAGCAAGATTGCAGACCCAAGATAATGTTCTTCTTACTTTGATCATCATTATCATCATCAGGATGGTAGGAGGTGTCACTCGAGACGTCATCTGTCAAAGTAACAGAGGTGAGAAAAGTGATGACAAAATATACAGAGACATGCAGACTAGTATTTATATTGTATGTTTATATTTTATTACTATACGAGACCTTGATAAAAGGGTCTTAAAAATTTTTATTTTGTTATAAAACAAAAGCAAATTAAAGAGGAATCACATAATTTTTAAAATATTCTTTTATTTTATTTATTTATTTCACCCAAAGAAAATACAAAAAAAATATATATATATATATATATATACAAAGCATACAAGGGTGTGGATAACATACAAAAGCGTAAAAACACTATATCACATAAGTGGTAGTTATCCTGAAATTTTAATATATTTTGTTAGCAACCAGAGCTAAACGTCAACACATAGCCTATAATCAACTAGACTTCCCAGACAAAAAATGCAGCTTAACTGCACTGGAGAATTGTTTACCAGACATCAATTTTACGTGAGCAGGGAGCTTATTCCATTCAGACACAGTTCTGCACACAAAGCCATTTTTATACAAATTTATTCTAGCCTTGGGAGGAATAAGAAGTACTGCTCCTTCTTGGCCTCTAATGGGCCGCCCATGTAAAATATCATTTGTAATGTTTAGATCTGTGCGACCTGACTGACACTTCTCAAAGAATAACAAATCAATGACATTAAATTGATCTCTGATTGGAACAATATTTGTTCTTCCAACAGGAACATTATTTCTATAAATGAATTTAAGAGCTCTCTTTTCAATTTGCTCAAATTTTTTAATGTTTTCATTTGTTGTTGGGTGCCATGCTGGAGCTCCGTAAGTTAAAATTGATCTGATTAACGTAAGGTAAGAAATACGCTTAACTTTTTGTGTGCAATCCTTCAGATTCCTTTGCATAAAACCTAAAAGCTTTGCACATTTAGATCTAACTTTCTCAACTTGCAGATTCCACTTCAAATCAGGAGTCAGCATGACACCTAAAATTTTAATTGATTTACTATATACCAGTATATTGTTGTTTAGACTGTACTGAGTATGTAGCGGAATCTGGCTTAACGTTATGTCCATTATGGTACATTTATCAACATTTAATGACATTCCGTTATTTTTGCACCATATAGAAATATTATTGAGGTCATTTTGGAACAACTGGGAATCATTAGGGGATTTAATGAGTTTAAACATTGTTGAATCATCAGCATACTGTACCAACTCTGACTCCACACAATCAGGGAGGTCAGACATAAAGATATTGAACAGCAGGGGTCCCAATACAGAACCCTGTATAACCCCTGAGACAACATTGGCTGGCTGTGAAATTTCACCCCTAATGACAACACTTTGAGAGCGATGTTTTAAAAAATCACCCAACCACCCAAGCAAACAACCATCGATGCCCAATCTATTTAATTTTAATTGAAGCCTTGTGTGCGGTACACTATCAAATGCTTTCTCCCAGTCCAAACTAACAGCATGAATATGAGCACCAGGGTTTTTATCAAGCAGTTTTTGCCAACAATCAATAGATTTAGCCAACATTGTAGTACATGATCGGCGGGGTAAAAACCCATGTTGATTGTTAGGAAACTGCTTGGTTGCAAGTAAGTAATTTAATATATCTTCATTAATAATTTTTTCTAAAATTTTACATACAATTGAGGTTACAGATATAGGCCGATAGTTTTTAATGCCTTTTTTATGTCTCCAGATTTAAACACAGGTGTAACAAAAGCACCTGTGTTTAAATTACATGAGTGAGTAGGGAGTTGCATTATATTAAATTTATTCCAACTAATATAATTGTATATTGAACTTATCTTATCATGACAAAACTAAAAACAAAATCATTAATGCAGCAATAAAGAAAGTTCAACTATAACACATATGATATATGGTGGAGAGAGGGGTTAGAGGGGTTTAAGCGTTTAAGCCAGTCATGTGGTAGTGGGGGTTAGTATGCTGCATCGCCTGCATCTGATTGGCTGTGAATCTCATGACGTTGTAGTGAATGGTATCCCCAAAGCCAAGGTCCCTCTCTACATAAGGTTGGACGCTTAGGTTCACATTTTCGTCCAGTTCGCGCAGGACCAATCAGAGAGAACTGTTAATCTCGAGCCTATTTCGTGGCAGTCAGTGATTGGTCGTGACGTCACAGGCTCCAACAAAACCTGCGCCAAGATGGCGGAGCGTCAAACCTTATGTAGAGTAATCTTGCCCCAAAGCTATATATATAAACTTGCATGGCACAATATCGTTGTTTTAAAATAAATTAATAGTAAAAAAAAAAACATGCAACAATTACTAGTTAACATTGAAGTTAGCTATTTTATTTCTAGGCAGTAATTTTTTTTCAAATTTGATCATTTATATGTTTTGATTAAGTTTCGTGAATATAACTTTAAGAAAAAAATATGCCATTGGATGCCCAGATTGGTCTTTTAAATTTAATACTAGATTCATTGCTAATAATTTAATGATATAGCAAAGACATCTTACATAAAATTTAGTGCTGTATGTTTGTATGGAAAATAAAATAAATATAATAAATAATTGTAAAGAATGACATGCTCAAATTTTGTGACAGTGTTGGATATTAAATTTGTTTGCCTAAAATTATGTATTTTTGACCTTTGTTTTATTCTATTATATGTTAATGATCATATTACTTTTACAGCTTTTATTATCTTCGTTTTTAATGTTTTTATATTGGTGATTTTCTTATTATCTCTATGTTTTCAATACTGTAGTATATAATTATACACAACTTGTGATCAGTAAAATTACTTATTTATAACAAAGTAATAGAGGATAACCTTTTTTTTAAAAAAAATATTTTATTTCATAATTTTAAAAAAATACATACATTGAAGTAGAGACGAGTAGCTTTTTAATAATAATAATAATAATAATAAAAAATAGAAGTTGAAAAAAGGCAATAAGCATCTAACACTGAATAACTTAAAAAATATAGATATCCATGTCTATATTTTTATATATTCACGAACCCAGAGAAAAAATGAAAACAACATAATTTTTTAGAAATTCTTTACATAATTGATGCGATAAAAATTTAATGTATGTCTAAATATATATAAAACATCAAACTTGGTAGAGAACCTAGTGGCAATTAAGAATTAAAAACAAATTATCAAAATAAATAATGCTCAAGTAATGAGAATAATGGCAATAAAAAGTTATTAAAGTTAATACCTTTGACACCATTTTACCCTTTTGGGTGTAGCCAGGCTGATATTTAGCCTTGTCAGTAAGAGTTAGCCTTGTCAGTAAAGTCACGAAAAGTCTGCCATGTTCGGGAATCAAACCGGGGACCTCTCAGACCAGAGCCAGGAGGACTAACCACTACACTACAGAGCAGATTATAATGGTAATACAAATCATATAATACAGTATATATGTATTAGGTAATCATATATGTAAATGATGTGACAGCAGCCACAGCATAATTTTACAAATTGTCAAAACCACAATTAGTTGTTACATTCTTTTGGACAAATACTAAAATAAACTTGCAAGTTAGTAAATTATAATTAAACATTTTTTTTTCTTTTAGAATTTTCCCATTAATATTACAGGTTTACATTATCTATTTTACAAAGAGACAAAAAATGTTTTTGCAAACAGAGCCATTAATTG
This sequence comes from Siphlonurus alternatus, assembly GCA_949825025.1. NCBI lineage: Eukaryota > Metazoa > Arthropoda > Insecta > Ephemeroptera > Siphlonuridae > Siphlonurus > Siphlonurus alternatus. The sequence goes on from OX463783.1 coordinate 9,893,863, forward strand.
GAGTATTTTATTTTTCTTTTGCCCTCAATGCAACAAATTGGAATTTATTAATGCAATAAAAACAATTTAAAAAATGCTAGTTTCAGCACACTTCTCCTCGTTTTATGTGAAGCCGCATTATGTGTGTTCGAAGATTGAACTTACTTTTATAAACTTTCTCACAATGTCCACATGAATACCTAACGTCAGAGTGAACTTGTGTCATATGTTTGAGTAAAATACCTCTTGTCTTAAAAGAAGCTCCACAAACTTTACATTTATGTGGACGTAAACCTTTTATATGTACACTTTCTACGTGAATCTTTAACATGTACTCTGTCTGGAATTGTTTAGAACACTGAACACATGGATAAGTATGAGTATGTACATTTCTCTTATGAATTTTTACATCAAATTTAGTCTTGTATTTTGCTGGGCAAAGATCACACACATATGGTCGAATACCATCCATATGGAGTCTCTCAATATGTGTCAGTAACCTACCTTTCCACAAAAATCTTTCTTTACATGTGTTACAAGTAAATACAGATTCACCATTTGAATGCTTCAACGATTTATGATTTTTTAAATCTTCATGAGTTTTAAAACTAGCATTACACTGGTCGCATGGTAAACAAATGCTGGGACTATGCCATCTTTGAATATGTTTTCCTAGACTCGTTTTATATTTAAATTTGTTGTCGCAAATATGACAAGAATATTTGCATACAAAGGAATGAACCCTTTTGTGTTTTTGCATGTCATTTTTAGTTTTAGTTCTGACATCACATCTATCACATTTGTACTTCTTTTTGCCATTATTATGATGCCTCTCAATATGTTCTTTCAGAGTAATATATAATTTAAATCTTTTATCACACAGATCACAAACATGTGTCTTTTCAGTTGTAAGATGTAAGTAATTCATATGACTGCGTAAATCTTTTTTAGTTTTAGACAAAGACAAGCACAAGTAACATTTATAATTTCTCAAACCATTATTATGGTATCTTTCTATATGTACCTTTAAAGAACATAATAACTTGAATTCCTGATTACAATGGGTACAGATATGTTTTTTAACTTTCATACCTGTGTGGATATCTTTTTTATGTGTAAGCAAGTCCTTTCTTAAATGAAAATGTATCTCACATAAATCACATTTGTAAAAACCTATTTTATGAATTTTATATACATGTCGTGCTAGATAAAATTTTGAATTATATTGTTGTATACAAAATTCACAAGCATTCTTTCTATCTTTGTCTTTACGTTGTTGATTTAAGTAAGTTAGGGAAACATTATCCACTGAACTGACACTTTGATTTGAAAGTTTTTTGTTTGAGATAACTTCAAGATCCTTAGATTTTGTTCTTATATTGAGGTCACTATTAAGATTTTCACTTGTTGTTTTATGACGAGGTTTCAGCAAACTGTGATGAGTCTTAGACTTCTCTCCATCTATAAGTCACCAAAAGTAGTAAAATTTAGCTCAACCAAATTATAAAAATACTACTATGTTTACACAGGTTGAAGATAAGGTTAGTTACCAATGCCAATGTGTTTCAAAATTGTTCACCGTATTCTCTGGGGCTCTCGGTCTGCACGCCAGACAGACAAGGGCATACAGTATGTTGTTTGCACAACATTTCCGCAGTCTTGAGTAGTGACAGCCATAGGTTGCCTTCCTCCTACCAGCTCCAATCATCTAGTAATCAGTCACATCCATCTCAAGTCACGAAAAGTCTGTCATGTTCAGGATTTGAACCTGGGTCCTTTCGGAAAAGAGTCTGGTGTTCTAACCACTACATAATAGAGCTTGTTAAAAAAAAAATGTATGTTACTTATTATACTCTGACTAATGTGATATGTTTCGTGCTGCCAATTAAATACTGTAGTACTGATTATGTTTTGTATGTTAGCATTAAATTTGTATGTTTTTTCGTACGAGAATGTAATCTCAAAAATCTTTATTCTTTAACGATAATAAAAAGAATAGTTGATAATTGAGTTTCAGGAAAGAAAAAAAAAATAATAAATAAATACAGAACCCAATAAGTAATGATGTCCCAGTTACAAAAGTGTCCAGTCACCCAATAAACTAAAAATACAACAATACACAAACTTTTGTAAAATTATTTACAAAGCAGGCATAATTATGACTGATAGCAGGTATAATTTGATAACAAAGTAGCACATATGAAAGTGACATTAAAAAAAATTGTTGAAAAAAATATAAGAAATAAATTTTAATGTTTTATGATATACAAATCTTTTTAATAAAATTATGAATAATTTTGCAACTTACCAACCAACAATGTAGTACTACATTTGTTTATTTAGACTATAATGTTTTGTCATACGCCTGTCGACTGACTTTTCGTTACCGTGGTTACCGTGTTTTTAACAAGATAATACATGCAAGTTAGAGGGCCCAGGTAAGTCAATGCAAGCAAGGTTAGTAACGACAAGAAGCACGCAAGATGAAATTTTCCTTACCTTGGTCATCATCAGGAAGGCAGGAGGTGTCACTCAAGACATCATCTGTCAACATAACGGGGGTGAGAAAACTAGGAGGTAAAATGTACACTTACAGTGAACTGGGACACTTGGGGTATGTGAGTGTACAAATGAGCAGCATAAATCAGATCACTTGATTCCAGGCTTTTGTGACACCACTGTCACAGGTAAGGTGACAGTCTACCTGGCCACAATAATAGACAGTATTGCCACTGCTTAGCTCATCAAGTGGTTCTCATGCATGACTAGTGTCCCATTCTATTGATCTTAACTGCCTAGTTCACTTGGCCTTTAAATTTTATCATAATTACAGTAGAAATACTGAATACTTAAAAAACAAATATTTTCTTTAGGGGTGGAGACGGGCAGAGGTGGAGTTCGCATCATCAGGGGGTGAAAATTAATGCAGGATCCCCCAATTAAAATATCTTGAGGAACAGCTTATTTGGTATAATTTTACTCTGCTAGGGTTCTGGTTACTTAACATGGAGCTAAAAAGCTAAAAACAGCTGCGAGAAGACAAAAACATTACGTACTGTATCTGTGTTAAGTATTAAACACTTAACTGCGGCTTCAACAGAATTTACATAATTTTTATGTAAAAATTTCGGTTTAATTAAAGAGGAGTCAGCGGAGTCAGCGGAGTCAGCGAGTTGAGTGCGCAGTGCATGACGGGAATGACGTCACGCACTATTTATGTGCATACGAAAAAGTTACGTCGGCTCTTCAAAAGCTGTGCAGTAGAAATTTATGCAAGTTGCGCAATACGAGCATCTGCTGAAGTTATATAGTGTTTTTGATCCCGTTGATCCAGTCAGCTGTTAACCCGTAGACCGCAACATTTGAAATGAAAATTTGCCTCGGATTTTGGTATTGTATCAGAATTTTCTCAAAATTTTTATGAAGGGCTAATAAAGGTTATGACACTTTCTGATTCACCATAATATGTTCTATCTTAGAATATTTTTTAAACACATTTTACGGGAGATTGCGACAGAAATTAAAGTTCAAATAAAAAAGAAGCCACGTTTTTCGAGCGTTAGCATTGAGTAGATGGACGAAGTCATCGACTTTTAGACCCAAATGCTCAGAATTTTTACGAAGGACGGTCTCAACTGATTTCAGATGCTTATTTATGGTGCTCCAAAGTAACTTTTTACATGCAAGAGAATGAGCTTTACCATCGGTCAATTTTTCGCTCACTCTACTTTAACCAACGGTACAGCACTTTTTTAAAGTTTGTTCTCACCAGAGTCAGAGAGAAGAGACGTCCTTCTTTCAGTCAGCTGTTCCTCACCACACGAATTCTGAAACAAATTAATGCAACATTTATTAAAATATATCTGAAAAGAAAATAATTTTACTCTAAAAATTTAACTGTAAATTTAAGCTTTTATAATTTCAGTGTTTTAATTAAATTATTTATATGACAAAATAATAATAAAATTGTTAGTACAGTAATTAAATTTAGTACTCATCATTTGATTGCATGCAAGAAATAAATAAACATTCTACCACTAACTTTCTGTAATTTTGTACATAATATATAATATATATAGAAGTGCAATATGCTGATACTGAATTACAGTAACATTAACAACAATACTGTATACAACTTTAAAGTAAAATTGTTTATAATATGATTTATATTGTGATAGTGATACTGTTGAGTACTTTATTACTGTATATATATCACACTGACTAACCTTCACTCCACAAATTCAACACACAGTATTGCCGATATCATGTAAACAAAGAGGCACTTAATAAAATATGTTCCCTTTGATCAGTACATGCCAAGACTTGATAAAAAAAGTACAGACTAAACTGTGAATGTTCATCCACCCACCTGCAAAGCAGTGCCATGAAACTCCGAGAGATTCTTGTCACAGGTTAAAGTCTGCTGGTTGGTGGCTGTATCTCCAGCACTTCTATTGGACGAAACTCTTGTATACTTGTTGCTTGCAGTCTCTATAGCCTGAGGTAGACTGCAGCCAACTTTTTTCTGACTGGGAGCATGCCAACTTCCTGTTTTTTTCAGACTAGCTAACACCTCATTAGAAAGTCTTTCTACAGAAACCTTCAGAGAAAATTTAATAGTTTCTTGAATTGTTGTGTTTTTAATACAATTTTCTGACACTTTAGGCAGCACTGGTAATATTACTTTCTTTGAAGGTAATAGCCATTTATCAAGCAAAGTACTCTTAGGCTTTGTTACCGGTACTGTTCTACTGTTCTCCTGAGAGGGTTGCGTGGCAGTTTGCTCTGCTGGCCCAGTCCTCACGGCCACACTGCAGGTGTCTGGGGAAGCCTCACCACTGCTCTGTGGTAAGGAGGGCACCACTGTCACATCACTGGAGGGATGGCTCAACTCTGGGGGCTTCGACATCTCTAAAGTCTGCAAGAAGATGCCGTGGGCCTTCTGAGTGCGATCACGAAACGCCATCCACTTGCGAAGAATTGCAACACAGGACGTGCAGATCCGAGTGGGGTAGCCGTTGTCTGCAGAGATCTTGAAACATTGGAAGGATATGGACATGAATGAAACAGTAAATAGTATTGTACAGTCGCAGTCAAATTTAGCGGAACAGCATGTACACTGTTTTTATGACTAACTCTGTACATATGCACATTTGGAGATAACTCAAACTTTATTCCTGCCTAATTTGCTGGAGCTGCAGAGACAATACGGTTGACCAAAATTAAAATAAAACTAAATTAAAAAAATAAGGAAATTAATAAATATGGTTGCACTGTACTGTATACAGATTGACTGCATTATAATTTATACACGTAATGCCTATACATGTAGAGAGAATGTTTTATTTCTAAATAAAAACTTTGTTCTATGAATGCATACTGTACATTTTTTTTATTATTTTTTTTAAGGTAGAGATAACACAAATCAGCTGGCCCAATGCTAAAAAAATCACATTCATAAAAATTATGAAAAAAAAATTAACATGTTCTCCTCTACATCAGTAGGTAAAATATCAGGTACTGCATCAAATATGATCTAGTTTTCAAGTTATTAATTTTTAAAGTTGACTAATTTGGGGTGGAAGTTCCATTTTTTATGTTAAATTAGACAACTTTAAAAATTAATTACTCGAAAACTAGCTTGTTTTTGTATACCTGATATTTTACCTACTGATAGGGGATTTAGAGGAGAACATTTTATTATTTGTTTCATAATTTTTATCAATGGAATTTTTTTAGCATTGGGCCAGCTGATCCGTATTATCTCTACCTTAAGTTTCTCAACACCCTGTTGCATCTAGCATTATTTTAATTTTGGAGATCACCACCTGAAAATTAGGGTGTTAGATTATATACTGTTTGATGGGAGTTTGACCCTCAGATGCATGTCTATAGTCTCAGTTTACGTGGTTGGAATTCTCTTCTAAAATTAATGTTGGTTACAATTTTAATTTTGAGGAGCATTTAACATCCTGGCCTATTATTGAACCTCACCGTGATGTTGAGGTTGTCCTGAGCGCAGACTGCTAGTCGCTGCTGTGCCGGGTCCAGCAGACACACCCCAGGCTCCGCGATGCCAGCACACATGCGGCACGACATCTCCATCCTGACAACAACAAACATAAATTGTTACCGTTCAAATAATTAAAAATTGACTATTTTTCGTTTAAGATCTCCACTGCAAGTGTAAAAGAATATATTTAAAGAAAGAAATTTGAAACAAGGAAAGTGTACACACATACTACAGACCCCCTAAATTTCGAATTTCGGATTTAACATGGGTATATTATAGGCATTTCCAATTTTTTTTTTAATGTTGGCCTTATGGAGGCAGTCACCCCCCCCCCCCCCTCTGTTTTTTTTTCTGGATCCGTGCCTGCTGTAGTACTGTATATATCGTCGCCTCAGAATGCAAATCACGTAACTACAAAAAAATTTGATGCAACTTAAAACCTTATCTCACTAGAACATAAGGGTCAAATTTCTATCAATTTTTTTTGTAGTTACGTGATTTGCATTCTGAGACGACGATACACATATGCTGTATATATACATATACTCTATATATGTTATACATTACCGCTATATACAGTACAATAAGTACCTAACATTTAACATTGTGTTAAAGGGACATGGGACACTGCCGATAAACATGCTCGAGGAGTTTCTCTTACATATATTAATGCTAAAAATGAGTACAGTACATTACAGTTTTTGTATAACCCCCCAAATTTACAAAAATTAAATAAATTATTTGTGTGCCTAGCACGTGAAATTGGCAACATCGCACCTAGTCAAGTTGGGGGGATGGGGAGGAGAGTTGGAGGAGAGGGGAAAGAGGGAGGGAAACCGGAATTCGGCGGGAATAACCGAAGAGTATCGAAGTCTTTCTCGTCCGCTGCTTGCTTTCCCCTCCGTTCTCTCTTATTCCCACTACCTTACTCGAGCGAGTGAGGGGAGGAAAGAGAGGTAGGCAGCTATGTTGCATTTCGAGATTGCTGACGTCAGCAATCCTCCGTGTAGTTACTCGCTGGGCATTTACTTACCCTGAGAGGCCCTTGTCACCGTGCGGCATGTATTAATTCATACTCAGTTAGTGGGTAACTTTTAAATAAAAAATACTTATTTTTTTTGGTCCCCTGTCCCTTTAACATGCCATTATTTAATGTGATGTTAAATGTGTTACTTTTCTTATAATATATATATATATATATATATATTCCCAACCACGAAATCACAAAAATATGTTCTAAACACTGATGCCCTTTGGTTTAAAACTAGAAGATTAATGAACAGGAAACAAGATAAAAATATTATCAGTGGACACGCCTACTTCCAGCCAAGAAAAAAAAAAAAAAAAAAAAATTGAGAGTCTAGGGAAATTCTAGCTTCCATATATATCACTGACAATTATAACGATTGAAACGATAACTAAAAAACGTTGAAGATTGTTATTTTGTTTACTTTTTCAACAAATATAATTATGAACTAAGCAAGTATGAATACCATTCATCAATACCATTCATACTTGCCCCCGCGGAGTCCGCACTATGCATTATGCTGTAAGGACCATGGATGGCCCTTACTGTTAAAATAAAAGTAAAAAATCAAATTTTATAAATTTCGATTGTTGTTTCATAGAAAATTATCTTTGAAAGTTTGCCGGTTATGCGCAACGCAATAAACAACTCGAGAAAACTGAAGGTGAAAATGCGTAACAATCATAACATGCAAAACAGCACCAAACAGTGCGAGAATTTTGATAACAATTTTAATGCATGATTTTTTACAATTAATAACTGAAAATTAAACCAGGTAAAGTTTTAGCACATAAGTTTTGTAGTTTCATTACAAAGTTATTGTGCGAACGAATTGTCACGGTTTTGTTTGGGCCAAAAAATCTTGGACAAGGTTTTTATTTATGGCGTCTCCAAGATTTCCAATGCTTGGCGACCCAAGCCATTTTTCAAATTATTGTACTAATTAATAAAGTCAATAGCAGTTATTTTTATCGTGTTCTATAGTAACTGCAGGCTATTTGACGTGATATGATAGCAGTAAAATTTGTGGGACGGCATTTTTTGTATGCAAACATGGTGTTAGAAGTGACGTCCATATCGGTCAATTTGGTATGCGAACATTTTTCATAATATTGTGACATATTTAAATATTGGCATTTCGTGAGCGCAATGCAATGTAGTTGTAGACAAAATTGTAAAAGTGAGAGAGCTTGTGTTTTTAGGTATTTTCCAAGTTGTATATCCGTGATACAACTAATTTAAATTATTTAATTTTACAACAAAATGGCATCAGTTTTTAAAAATGGTTTTTAACTTTTGCTGCTGGTGGCGCAACAGGTCGCAGCCAGCAACACCCCCACCCCCGCCTAGGGTATATAAGCTTTTGCACGGCCACGGAACGTCACTGCGTCGTGCAGTCACGGACTGCTAGGGTCCGCGGATAGACTAGGACTACCCCTCGAAAGCCAAAGCGTGCGTATAGAGCAAGGTGTCAGTCACCATGAGACCGCTTTCGTTCTTCGCTGAGTTTCTACCCACGGGTACGATGAACTTGGCAACGAGAGTAATTAGGGTTTGTACGACCGCGATCAGTCCCTTGTTATTTCTCTTTGTTGTTTAGATTTAACATTGTAGGTCCTCCTTTACTTTAGCCTAGGTCATAACTGATTTTGATCAAGTGTCTTATCGTAATGGACTATAAGTAAAGTGAAAGCCGGTAACTTGCCAGTACTTCAAACTTGAATTGTTAAATTCCACAATGTAATAATTATTAAATTGTACTGTTACTGTATTGTTTTTCGTGCTCTCGATCTTTTATATAATTATAATATGCAAATATTATAATTAATTAATCAATGATATATGTGTGCCATGTTTTGATTATGCAATAGTTTATTTTTGATATTAATTTTTTGTCATTGTTATTACATCATTGAATTTTATCTTGAGTTGACTGTATACTTTGACTTCGGAATAAATTAATGGTAAACCATACCTCTAGATTTTTGTTAAATTAACCTGGGTATTCATCTTCAATTTTAACTTCGAGGTTCGACTGGACTTTACCAGCCGGGCTACACAGGCAGGTAAAGGTAAATACCAGACAGTGTCCTCTGCCCGCGGACGGTTACACTGTCACAGCTTGCAGGTCGCTCATGATATCGCGACCACTGACCAGATAACAGGCAGGTAGAGATAAATATTAGACGGTGTCCTCTGCCCGCGGACGGTTACACTGTCACAGCTTGCCGGTCGAGAGCGATACTCGGCCATCTGGTTAGCATGCAGGAAGGTAAATGGTAAATATCAGGCGGTGTCCTCTGCCCGCGGACGGTTACACTGCCACAGAGCTTGCCTGTCTCGCCCATGATGGCGTGACGTAGCTAGAGGTTAATATTGGGGGTATGCGAAACATGGCCCCGGTGCGTTTCGCCGCTGCGTACCGAGTCCTAGATAGGGTGCGGCATTGTTAAGGAAGGGACGCTAAGGGGATTCGTGTTACAGATGGGGGCTCGGCCGTTACGTAATAATTAAAAATATTTAGCCGAAATATTTTTGATTATATCATAATTTAAATTTGGCACATTTATTTGTTTTCAAAGCAACTTGGGCACGCAATGTAAATACATATATTTTCCCTGCAGTGAAAGCGCGCGGAAAATGTATGCATACATGCACCATGTAATGCACACATGCACCATGTATTAAGATTACAAGACATTGTACATTGGCAACTGCACGTTGGAAAGGGAATCATCTTCGTGCGAATTACTCTGAGCATTTGCACACGCCAGAACAACGAACAATAGTGTTAAGGAGAGCTATAATTACCTCTCACTTATAGTAGCGGAGACGGACTTTCTCTACTATGTTGAGTAGGGGCACCATGGCAACCCCTAGCAGCAAAATTACACGCCATACGCGACTACAACCCTTCGCATCGGAGGATTTTAGTACTGCGGCAGTACTTTGTCATTTATTACACCCGGAGCAGAAATATAAAATACGGGCAGCGTAGTCTCTGAGCCTCGAACAAATCTGCCCATTCACTACACGGACAACGGAGGTTGCCCACCCCCATGTTGAGAGGAAAGGATGTTCCCCGCGACAGACAGCGGTTTACAATATCAAGAAAAACATTGTCTTTTAATTTTAATTTTTTAGCATTATGTTTTAATTGTATCCCTCATAATTTTAGAAATGCGAAACATGGTCAGGATAAATAATTTGATGCCATTTATAAAAATTTGAGATTAAATTAAAATAATAAATTTAAAATTTTAAATTAAATTTTTCTAATTAAATTAATTAATTTTTGTTATCGACATTTTTAGGTCGACAAGCAATGGGAGGTTATAAACAGCGTACTGCTCATTCCCCAAAAGCTAACGCAAAGTCTTCGCGTGTCACGACTGAGATCAAAGAAAAACTACGCGACATTGCCATACGAGACAAGCTTCAGGCTGACGGGAAAATTAAAAAACCGGACGTTCTTCAGTCCACAAAGACAGTCAAATCGCGAGTTGGTGTTAGGTCTCCGGTGAGCTCGGTAGCCAAGGAGGCATCAAAGGGAGACATGTTGACAACACCTGACCCACCCAAACGTATCTCTAAAAAGAAAAGCCCTGAGCAAACTGGTCACCGCTCACTCCTTGATATCCTTGAGAGTGAGAGAAAAGCAGATCTCTTCACATCAAACCTTACCTATCCTTACCGTGTTTGCACTCCATTAAAATCCAAACCAAGTCCTTTTTCAAAATCCACTGATGAGTACCAACCAGCGGCTTTATCCAAGCCTAACCAGCCAATTCCCTGCTACAATCCTACTCCAATCGTAAACCTAGTAGCCAGTACATCTGTGGCTGCAAGCACCACTGTGTCGTCAAGTCTTACTTCCAGCAACTACTCAGTTGACAGTCCACCAAGACAACAGCAAAATTTTGAGGCGTTCGCTCAGGAGTGGGGCAAAGGGGAGACTGCATACAAGCGTCAAGTGAGGGATTTACAGCAGGAAAACGAAGTCAACGAGGCAAAGACGGCCTACTACAGGGAAAAAGCTATCCAAAAACGCAAAGCCAAAATGGGCAGAAGGCGCGAGCGGAAACAATTGCAAAAGCAAAAGACGAGAGAGAAGAAGAAAGAAGAAGAGGCCAAAAAGCGAAAGGAGTTGGCCAGCAACCCGTCTAACCTTCCATTCTGTACTTTGCTCTTCTCTTAGCACAAACTACAGTTTCGCAATTTGCAATTAACCACAGTTCCTGATTTTCTACTCAAACCAAGTTGATCTCTTTTATATTAAAAATACCGTAAGCTAGAGGCTGCGATCCCATAAAATAGACTGCGACTTAAAATACCATTACGTGCCGTATATGATCTCCTATGCTCAATTTTAATATTAAAATAAAAACAAATTTATCCTTACCGCGTTTTTCTACTTAAATGATAGAGCCGCAATATTTAAATGAAATAAAATTTATATCGTGCGATTATTTCATCTAAATATTTGCGACAATTTTGGAAGCAAGAATAACATCAAAAATGAAATATTGTTTAAGTTGCTTAGGAATTTGCATGAAAAGATCTACTGTATATGATCTTCCAAATTTGTGTGTTTTAATTTTAACACTGTAATATCTGGTTTATTTTCAGTTCTTTTTTGGCCGGGGTAATGTAAGGACCATGGATGGCCCTTACTGTTAAAATAAAAGTAAAAAATCAAATTTTATAAATTTCGATTGTTGTTTCATAGAAAATTATCTTTGAAAGTTTGCCGGTTATGCGCAACGCAATAAACAACTCGAGAAAACTGAAGGTGAAAATGCGTAACAATCATAACATGCAAAACAGCACCAAACAGTGCGAGAATTTTGATAACAATTTTAATGCATGATTTTTTACAATTAATAACTGAAAATTAAACCAGGTAAAGTTTTAGCATATAAGTTTTGTAGTTTCATTACAAAGTTATTGTGCGAACGAATTGTCACGGTTTTGTTTGGGCCAAAAAATCTTGGACAAGGTTTTTATTTATGGCGTCTCCAAGATTTCCAATGCTTGGCGACCCAAGCCATTTTTCAAATTATTGTACTAATTAATAAAGTCAATAGCAGTTATTTTTATCGTGTTCTATAGTAACTGCAGGCTATTTGACGTGATATGATAGCAGTAAAATTTGTGGGACGGCATTTTTTGTATGCAAACATGGTGTTAGAAGTGACGTCCATATCGGTCAATTTGGTATGCGAACATTTTTCATAATATTGTGACATATTTAAATATTGGCATTTCGTGAGCGCAATGCAATGTAGTTGTAGACAAAATTGTAAAAGTGAGAGAGCTTGTGTTTTTAGGTATTTTCCAAGTTGTATATCCGTGATACAACTAATTTAAATTATTTAATTTTACAACAAAATGGCATCAGTTTTAAAAATGGTTTTTAACTTTTGCTGCTGGTGGCGCAACAGGTCGCAGCCAGCAACACCCCCACCCCCGCCTAGGGTATATAAGCTTTTGCACGGCCACGGAACGTCACTGCGTCGTGCAGTCACGGACTGCTAGGGTCCGCGGATAGACTAGGACTACCCCTCGAAAGCCAAAGCGTGCGTATAGAGCAAGGTGTCAGTCACCATGAGACCGCTTTCGTTCTTCGCTGAGTTTCTACCCACGGGTACGATGAACTTGGCAACGAGAGTAATTAGGGTTTGTACGACCGCGATCAGTCCCTTGTTATTTCTCTTTGTTGTTTAGATTTAACATTGTAGGTCCTCCTTTACTTTAGCCTAGGTCATAACTGATTTTGATCAAGTGTCTTATCGTAATGGACTATAAGTAAAGTGAAAGCCGGTAACTTGCCAGTACTTCAAACTTGAATTGTTAAATTCCACAATGTAATAATTATTAAATTGTACTGTTACTGTATTGTTTTTCGTGCTCTCGATCTTTTATATAATTATAATATGCAAATATTATAATTAATTAATCAATGATATATGTGTGCCATGTTTTGATTATGCAATAGTTTATTTTTGATATTAATTTTTTGTCATTGTTATTACATCATTGAATTTTATCTTGAGTTGACTGTATACTTTGACTTCGGAATAAATTAATGGTAAACCATACCTCTAGATTTTTGTTAAATTAACCTGGGTATTCATCTTCAATTTTAACTTCGAGGTTCGACTGGACTTTACCAGCCGGGCTACACAGGCAGGTAAAGGTAAATACCAGACAGTGTCCTCTGCCCGCGGACGGTTACACTGTCACAGCTTGCAGGTCGCTCATGATATCGCGACCACTGACCAGATAACAGGCAGGTAGAGATAAATATTAGACGGTGTCCTCTGCCCGCGGACGGTTACACTGTCACAGCTTGCCGGTCGAGAGCGATACTCGGCCATCTGGTTAGCATGCAGGAAGGTAAATGGTAAATATCAGGCGGTGTCCTCTGCCCGCGGACGGTTACACTGCCACAGAGCTTGCCTGTCTCGCCCATGATGGCGTGACGTAGCTAGAGGTTAATATTGGGGGTATGCGAAACATGGCCCCGGTGCGTTTCGCCGCTGCGTACCGAGTCCTAGATAGGGTGCGGCATTGTTAAGGAAGGGACGCTAAGGGGATTCGTGTTACAATGCATACTGCGGAACTGCCGCCAGGGCTATTCTCCTAGCTTTTTATTATATTATTATAATATTCATAATGAGATTATTATTTGAGCTTCAATATCACTGCTATGCAATCCAAAACGAACTGATAAAACGACTCAATCAGATTAGAAACTCTAAATAATTATTGTGATTTTGTAATGAATAAAGGAAAAGATGAAATATGAAGAAAAAGATCGCGATCCATGTGGAGAGTGGAGAGCTAAAATATCAATTTTAAAATCAAAATAACTCAGTAAAATTTACCTTTAAAGATTAAACTTTACAAGTACTGTGTTCTACGTATAATGCATACCTTATAAGATTTATTATAATTAATAAAAAGAACACGAGGAAGTCACTAAACTAACATTATTTCAAAATTTAATCACTGCTTGCACTTCACTCTTTTTTTTGTAAATATTTACATACTTTACGGATGATGATTCTGTTTTGTTTCGTTTGTTTCGTTTGTTTCTCAGAGACGTGCTCACGTTAGCGACTCACTTGAGCGCGACACTAACAAGTGCTGCCATCTATAATAGGAAGACGAGTACAAGTGCCAATTACTATACTACAAAATGCCAGGGCCGTCCCATGCGCACGGTGCATACGTTTAATTTTTTCTGCTCTATTATAGAGTTTTCCGTAAATTAATAGCCATGGCTTAGAAAAGGTGCGCAGAAACGAGTTTTAAATGTTAAAAGTCTACTGCGCATGGCTCTGCAAAGTGTGCATGATAAAAAAGCTTGAATCCAAATGAAGCTGCGCAAACGCTAGGTGACTAATCTGCGCACAGCCAATAGTAACTTTGTATGCTTTATGAACAAAGATACGAACTTCTACCCCAGATTCCTTGCGAATTGCAGTGTTTAAAAATTCTTTTAATACGTTACTGCAATCGGTTTGGCTTGTAGTATTGCAAATAAATATCAAATTTGAGATGAGATAAAAAGCAACGTTCTCGCTAATGTTGAACAAAAACTCTGCTCCGGTAGGGGCCCCTCGTGCAGCAAGACAGCTGTTTTGAGCTCACTACGTGACGTCACCTTGGGTGTTTTTGGCCAAAATGCGCAGATCAGTCCAAATTCGTAGGGCTGATGGACCTATCTATTATAGTTGTATCATGACAAAATGCAATGTTAATTATAAATTTTTTGTGTGTAAATTTATTTATTTATCATGCAATTCATGTAACTTATTTTTAAATCCAGTAATCCTTTATTTTTTAGCTGTTTTGCCTTGACTTCAAATTTCATCGAAACTTTTTTCCCTGTAATTCAATTTCTAGTGGGCAAATATGAAACACTTAGCAACACGAGAGTTGATCATACTTTCTGCTATTAGTTTTTATCAAAAATGAAATGAATTTTTCTGAATTAAACCTCAAAAACGGATAAAAATATTGATATTCTATTTGGCCCATAAGCAAACAGCCAAATTTTTACTTTATTGCCCATTACTGCCTCTACAGGAAAAACTTTGAACTAAAAGGAATCTGCGGCATCAATGGCGCTGAATTTTGAAGGGTCTATTTAATTTCATGTCGCAATGTTTTTACCTAAAATGATGCCACTTGCAATGATACAGCTACTCATGAAGCATTTAAATAACGCATTAAGTACTAATAAATATTATTAAAATTTAATTCTTTTCAAAAGACATCACATTAAAGATAAATCATGGAAATAATATAATTATGTTTTATCCCATAAGGATACATGCATTTTTTATTTGCTATTTCCAAATTTTACAAACCCCGTCACTTAATTTATGTTTATAAAATGTGAATGATATTAAAAACTGAAGGTAATGTGATGAATTTCAATGCTCTGCTTCACAAATTATTAAAAGGAGATCGTTTTGTATTTTTGGAATATAACATATAATTCTTGAAGAGTTTTCTACAATGCACAGACCAGGTTGAAATGCTTCCTAACAGAATTTTACAACTTATTTATTACGAAGGGGACAAATGTGAATTTTATATCAAACGATTCCTCATAAAATTCTCTAAAACTAATACTCGAAACTTTTTTCTTGTCAATTTGACTGAAAAAAGATATCAGCAAAATTTGTCCGTCTTCTAGCGAAATAAGGGTTAACGAAAGGGTTAAATTCGCGCCAAATTCCTTATACAGCTGTTCGATAGAAGATGCTCACTTGAGCTGATTTTATTGCAAATATAATGTTTTTCTCTATTTCTTCTGATCAGTGAGATAAAAATAACAAGATCTAGAATGGTAAAATTGTGAGTAAATAATTTTTTGTAGGAAGGAATGTGTATTTGTACGATAATTTTGCTACTGAAGTTCACGTTGCTGTGCAGTGTTCGATCGGCAATGACCACATGCTGATTTTATTACAAATATAATGTTCTTCTCCATTTTTTATGACCAGTGAATAATAATAACAAGAAATGGAATGATATGCATATTATAAGTGAGTATATAGTTTTTTGTTGGAAAAAATACGTATTTCTACTGCAATTTTGCTTTTGAAGTTCACGTTACTGTGCAGTGTTCGATGGACGATGGCCACTTGAACTGATTTATTGCAAATATAATGTTTTCCTCCATTTCTTTTGATCAGTGAATGTAAATAACATTAACTGGAATGGTATAATTGGTGAGTAAAAGATTTTTTTCTAGGAAGAAATGTGTATTTGTACGATAATTTTGCTACTGAAGTTGACCCACGTTGCCGTGCAGTGTTCGAGCGACAATGACCACATGCTGATTTTATTACAAATATAATGTTTTTCTCCACTTTTTCTGACCAGTGAATGGTAATAACAAGAACTGGAATGATATTATATGAGAGTATATAGTTTTTGTTGGAGAAAATACGTATTTCTACTGGAATTTGCTTTTGAAGTTTACATTATGCATACTGTATGCATATACTGTGCCAATCGAGTGCATATAATACAGTACATATTATGCATTGTATGCATATACTGTATGTATGCACAATTATGCATAATTATATACAGTACGTACCTCCTGTATGAATGATACTGTAGATTGTAGAGTATTGTAATTATGCATTCTGTGTATCATACTGAACATATTTATACACTTAAGAGTTAATTGCTCTATATAGTATATATGATATGCATACTGTGTAAGACCCTGGTAAACTGGTCTTCCTTCTAAAACAAAACTTGCTGTCTAGCACCACCAGCTGATAGTCTTTAAATCTGACCGCCATTTCATATATGATGCGCGATTCAAAGTGCGCGATGAAAAGTGAAAACAAATCGTTTTCATTTTTCGACCATATGAAAACAACGTCAGCTGAGAGTGCGAGATTAGCGTCAGTAATCAAATACTAAAGATTGTGACTGAAAATCATATGCAAACAAGCTAACATATGTTTGTAAACATACAGCGATGTACAAGCTGTATTTTAGTGAAGTGTCAAGTGCAGAAATACTTCTCAAAGGGCTAATAGAGATTATAACGAGTGAGGCCCGATTATTCTGTGTGCATACATAGACTGTGTGTTGGTACATAGTGTTTGTATCGCAACAAGAGCCCAATTACAAGCTGTACTATACTGTAAGTATTACCAGTGAGTATATGTATGTGTATAGCTAACAAATTAAAGGTTTTAAATTCTGGGAATGTCAGAAATAAGATGTTACCAGAAGGTATGCCCACCATCCAATCAGCTGTCAATCTGTTGACACCTAAATGTTTCTAATGCTATTTTAAAATAAAATGATTATTAAATTAATTAAAAAATATTAAATTAATTAATTTAAAGGCCAAACTAAATTCCCAATAAGATTTTGTTATATTCTAAAAAGGTTTTGTGAGCTATTCTTACCCATAAAATATGATCCAATTTTTAAAGCAAAATTTGACCGATGCAAATTTTGATGTTTAAGCTTGACATTTTGTGTGTTGTTTTTGCATGCTAATTTTGTGTTTTTAGTATAAGAAAACAAGTGAGAGTAATGACAGTATTTTGGATCTCAGGGGGAATTTTGGAGCCATACAGTAGATGTTGTTTATAAAATATGAGATAGCAATATGGCTACCAAAATTCAATACAGTAAATTTCTCATACGTGTTCCGCCCGCGGGACGCCCGCAAGATGTCCGCGTTCAACCAACCAACCCGCGCTAGCTTTTAGCGTCACTCCGCTGCCAGCATCTCTAGGGTACAGACGTATACAAATCTTGCTGCTCAAGCACAAGATTTCAGTCAGCTCAAGATTTAAGGATTGCTTGAAACTTTTAAGTTCAGTTTAATATTGTGAGTGATGCAATGTAAAGTGATTTATTAATCGGTGTTACCGAGGTTTTAAAAAGCAAATCTCAGTATCGCCCAGACCTGTTTATCAGCCCGTCTGAAAGGCCGAGCATTAGGATAACAACTGGGTAAAGGCAAGTAAAGTCCCTTGATTACTATTTATACTAGTATCATTGTATTTGTATTAAGTCGTCTTGTAATATTTCAGTTTTTAGCTATTTGGTAATTCAATTGTTGTTTATTTAAAATTTAATAATTATTATTTTTGCTCATCCTGGAACCTGCCATAAAATTCCCCGGGTGCAAAAAATTAGTTTACTTTGACTATCTGTTTGCAAGAAGCATCTAAGCTATGTCGGCTGCTTTTACAGGCACGCTTATTGGCCGTGACTAATTTTGCTCTCAGAAGTTTCTGCGAATAAATTAACGCCATTCATTAGGCCTTGATTTATTTTTTGCAACCGTTACTACCTAGTTTCCAACCCTTGTCAGTGCACGACTACGACGTCTGCTTCGACAATCCTACCTCAATGAGCTATTAAATACAGCTTACAGTAATACGGTTGAAACCTCTCTCACTGTTTATTTTTAAAGGGTATGTTATTTTGCTACTGTGCCATTTTTCTACCTAGTGTGCTAAGACATATGCAAATTGACTGATTTGGTTTATTGTACCGTGTGCCAATTAGTTAACCAATAAAATATCAAACCCCTAGACACCTTTTTAATTTGCATAGGACCCGAAGAATTCATTCTAGTTAGCCTAGAAGTTGAGATAGGCAGTATAGCTAGAGTAAGTACTAGTAATTTATCTTGGAGCAGCTGAGTCGACACACCGGGCCAGTTTCTACGACACCAAGGCAGAGGGCACCAAGGTACGTTACAGTAAGTGGGGGCTCGTGTCCGGCATTAGTACTCAAATTTGGCACATAGTTTAATAGCATCTTAACAAATAAATTTGTGAGAGTTGGATTTTTTCTTTTCATACAAACCTTTACCGGTTGTTATCAGCATAACGTAAGTTGGATAGGGATAAAATCTTCTTACAAATATTATCAAGATGGACTACCGTGACCCAAAAGAACAAGGCGGGTACTTTGGCACAAGCGATAGCCAATCTGACGACAACGCAGAAGGCACAGGACCCGTCAACTCGACACCCATACGTCCCGCTGTTGACAATCTTATCGCATTCTATGGACCAGATGACACAGCCATGACGACGGTCATGAGTAGAACGACGGAACGACGCCACGACATGGAGAGAACCATGATTGGGGCTGAGGACAGCCAACGGACAGGAAATGTCCACCCATCACCACAGGTTTAAACGGAAACCATCCCTCGCAGCAAAACGCTGCCAGAAGAGGAGCACAGGTACCCATTGCGAAGCAAGTCGCGCGAAGCTTATCGCAAAGCCTGCGACTTACAACGTGAGCAGCTAGAGAGCGAACGCCGTGAAGCACAAGCACGCATGGAGAGATTTGAACAGAGACGACGCGAGGAAGAAGAGTCGAGGAAAAAGAACCTTTTGATCCAGCAAGACCAGGAAAATCAAAGCCTGGAAAAGGTTACTCAAGGTTTCAAGAACCTCACTGTAGATCCCAGACTGACACAAAGACAAGCTGATCTAGCGAAGGAGAAGTTAGCAGAAGCCGCTGTAAAAGCAAGAGTTGCACGGAATCCACGTGAAACGGCACAGGCGAAGACAACGACCAGCTCTCATGGAACCGCGATCCAACAGGACATCACAGAGACAGCAGCCTTCACTGCGAACCCTGGAAATTCAATCATTGCAGTCTGGCGAAATCAACTACTGTACCAGAAAATCATGGAGAAACGTCGTCAAACTGAAGAAATGAACTTTATTAACAGATGTAAAGCTACTCTTAACAGAGAAGATGTTTTCAGGTTAGAGATGGCTGAGCATCAACGTCAGCAACGAGAGGAGCAGAATCTTGAGGAACTCGAGACAAAAATACAGGTAGAAGAGAGTATCTTGGAGTAGCAGCGCCAAGAGGCAGCTACTGCTACAGTGACTCAGCCTTCAACTGGAGATCTGTTTTCTCAGGAGTTCGGCAAGTTCCAAGCGGAGTTGGAAGTAATTGCTGCTCGGGAGCGACAGATGGCCCAAGGAAAAAATACGACATACCTAAAAGCGACTGAGAAGCCAAGAGATGCAGCCACCGACAACACGACATACAAGAAGAATGAAACTGAAAATATTAGTATGCTGCCCAATCAAGGGGAACATAATAATATTTTTCCAGAGCCGAATACTGATGCGCGCCAAGAGGGGAGCAGGGGGAGACCGACAGCTTTTAGCTCAAGGCCACCAACTGTTACCCAAACGGAACGTGTCACTGACGCTCGCCGCTCAACGCAGAACTACACCGACGGAGCAAGCCGAGTTCACGGAGACAACTTGAGTTTTCAGGAACAATTCTTCACAATGTTCAGCCAGCTTGAGGAGCAGAGGGCGGAACGCGAGGCAAGGAGCCGCCGCGAGCAAACGATGCTCGAGCTGGAGTACAGAAGAGAGAGCGAGAATCGAGACCGGTACGGAAACAGAAATCGCGAGGAGAGACTACAATGGCTTGTTGCCAAGGACACCAAGGTCACAGATTTCAAGAGTGGAAAGACTGATCCAAGGAAGCATATCGAAGACTTCAAGACGTACGCGAAGTCACGGCCTCAGTTCTCTATGGACGAACTGATGAAAGTCACAGTTTGGAGAAGTTTGGACGAGCCAGCAAGAGCCTGGTGGAAGATGTGTGGAGGTTTCTCTACATGGGAAGAGTTTGAGAAAGAGTTTGTGGCTCGTTATGAAGTAGCAGATCGCATCAAGCACCTGCGAAAGGAGCTAATTGCTAGAACTCAACACCCAGATGAAGGCCTCCCCGAATTTATCGAGATCACCAACCAGTACTACGAGGAGATGGGGGGTAATGCACCTCAGTCTGAGAGGATCCAGCAGGTGAAAGATAACATGCACTGGAGATATCGACCGTACATGTTCGACCGAGTTTTCAGAACGATGAAACAAATGCATACCGCCGCGTGTGAAGTCAGTAAAGAAATCTTGGCAGGAATGATGTACAGACCACCCCCAGACGCCACGAACTCTGTGGCACCACACCTTGCTTTCCACCGCAGGTCACGATCAAGGACCAGACCTTCGGATTCTAGGAGCAGCAGCTCAGAAGGTAAGAGTCTCGACGTGAGCTTCATGGCTCTCGACCCAGCCCGTGCTCGCTCTGGCTACTACGACGAGATGGAACGACCAGGAAGGAAGTCAGTCGTTGAAGATGATGGAGCGAAGAAAAAGCTCCGCTTCACTAGCTTGAGGAGCGATAGTCTGAATAAGCTGCGCGACAGAAGGGAGGAGTCGAGGTCAAAATCAAGATCGACTTCGAGGGAGTCAACGAAGACCAAGGACGTTTCAGAGGTGATTTGCTACAACTGCAAGGAGCAAGGCCATTACAGCACCGCATGCACCAAGGAGAAGGTCAAGGGCTCAGAAGCAAAGTCCTCCGGCAAGGAGAGGGCGCGCTCCAAGAGTCCAACTCCAAAAAACTCGTCGAAATCTCCCCTCCGCAAGTAAAACATGAAGCTGAGGGGAGAGGGAAAACAGAAGACTTTGAGGCCTCACCTATGTCTTCTGAAAAAGCAAGAAGAAGGTTAGACAAAAAATTTTGGAAACATTTTAGAGCAAATGATGATTGTTTCTTCACGAAAACAAAACCTGATCCCAACCTTGAACTTCCACATTTAGATTCATCGGGAGTAGATTCACCATCTCCGTTGCTTAAAATCATAATGGAAGGAAACCAGTTTCTAGCTTTTCTGGATACTGGATCTAATGTAAATATCATAAATAAAGAGGTCGCTTTGTTTTTACGGGAAGCTGGCAACAGATTCAGAGGATGTCAAAATAAAGTCATAACAGCGCAAGGAGAAACAACTCTCATAGGGGCGACTAGAGTAGAACTGGAATGGAGTGAAGGTAGAGCGATGCAAAATTTTTACTGTCTACCCGAAATGAAATTGCCAATTGTTTTGGGACGTGACTTCATCCAGTCCCAAAAAATAGAAATATCACTAGCAAGAGGCGGCTGGTACTATCTTGACACACCTGAAAAAATCTTCCCATTTGACACTGCCCATATATCTGCAGCATGTTTTGTAACAGAGGCTTCGGATTATGCAGCACAGATCTTGGAAAATTTCGAAGGACCACTGGAGATAAAAAGGAGACTGACAGCACTGATTAGAAAATACCATCAGAAGGGGCTTTTCACGAAACAACCAGGACTTGTCACAGGTATTGAGCATGAGATAGACACAATGGACAACCTACCATACCGTTGTCGTTCAAGACCAATGACAGAAGAGAGACGCCAGATCATGGATTCTATTATAGATGAATATCTGGAGATGGCGTGTATTGAGTCATGTGATGGAGAGTCAGAATGGGCAAGTTGCCCAGTGCTCGTCAAGAAGAAGGCTCTGCCAGGCCAAGAACCTGGCTGGCGCTTGTGTATAGATTTTAGACCTGTAAACTCCCGGAGTCGTGTAATTCCTTACAGGATGCCGAGGATCGACTATATTCTAGCTCAACTGGGTAAGGCCCAGGTCTTCTCAACAGTAGATCTCTCCAGCGGTTACCTGCAGATCAAAATGAAAGATGAACACAAAAACAAGACAACATTTGTCACCCCACATCGAGGATCTTTCAGATTTTTGCGTATGCCATTTGGTTTAGCAGGGTCAGGGTATACTTTCCAGCGCGTGATGGACCAAGTCCTGCAAGGAGCAGCTTATCACCATGCCGCTGCATTCCTGGACGATGTGTGTACGTATAGTGAGAGTTGGGAGCTACATGTCAAACATCTGGACGATGTCTTCAAGAGACTGAGCAAGGCAGGCTTCACAATAAATCCCAAAAAGGTAAAAATTGGATGCTCGAAGATAAAACTCCTTGGGCATGTCGTTTCTCCCAATTTGGTACAACCAGATGCAGACAAAGTAAGGGCTATCAACGAATACCCAGTGTTGAAAAACAAGAAGCAGATTATGCAGTTCTTGGGACTTGTAGGCTTTTTCAGGGCTTATGTAAAAGATTTCCAGAAGATCGCTGCCCCCTTGACAAATTTGCTTCGGAAGAGAGCGCCCTGGGTTTGGGAAGAAAAACAACAAAATGCTTTCGACACACTACGAAAAGCACTGACAGCTGACACATGTCTTGCACTTCCGGACATGGAGAAAGATTATATCATACATACTGATGCTTCGAAGGAGGGTCTTGGAGCCTGTCTCATGCAAGAAGGACCACAAGGACCAAGGCCAGTTGCATTCGCAAGCCGTTTACTTCTACCAGCTGAGAAAAATTACTGCGTGGCAGAGTTAGAGAGCCTTGGTGTGGTGTACGCCGTAAAGAAGTTTTTACCATATATAGAGTACAGCCACACTGACCTATACACTGATCACGCCGCTCTGAAAAATATGATGACCATGGAAGAGCCTACAGGAAGAATTCGTCGCTGGGCGATGCGCCTGATGGGCCTAAATATAACGATTGGATATAGGAAGGGTTCTACAAATTTAGTAGGCGACGCGCTGAGTAGAGCGCCCTGCGAGACTCCGTCTGATACTGAAGAAACATATGTAGATGAGATCTTGCCTATTGAAGATCCACCACAAGAGAACTTACTTAAGTTTGGACCTGCACCGCCTGGTAAACCATCAGTTCACCAGTGCAAACGCTGCACACCCCAGGGCAAAGACCGAGCACTAAGAATGCCTCGGGCACCGAAATTTTCATCAAAAGAAAGCAGTGATCTTCCTATGGCCATGCTAGCCGTCACAAAACAGCCGGAGAACATGCCTACAACCATGGAAGAGTGGACAACAGCTCAAGGGAAAGACGCTAGCTTATCTGAGATTATTGCCAAGGTGAAAGCAAAGGATGAAGACGTTTTGTTTAAAGGGTACCGTCTGAACCAAGAAAATGTTCTCTGCGTGATTACCAATCAGGGTACTTACAACATTGTTGTGCCCAAAGCACTCAGACATGCCATACTAGTTACTCATCATGACCATGTACTAGGAGCACATTTGGGGGTAAAGAAGACACTGCATAAAATATCGCAAAATTATTCTTGGACAAATCTTAGAGCAGATGTGCAAGCTTATGTGAGAGGGTGTCTCACCTGTCAAGAAATAAAACCTTCAAATGCTGGTGCTTATGGTCTAATGAACAGCAGATCAGCTCTTAAACCAGGTATGTCCGTCTCGTGTGACTTGATAGGTCCCCTACCTAGATCCAACGGGTACGAACATGCGTTGGTGATAGTTGATGACTTCACAAAGAATCTTGAGATCTACCCACTGAGGAGAGCTACAGCACAGGCAGTGGCAGGAAGACTGATAAACTACTGTTGCAGCTATGGTTTTATGAAGTACATTCGGTCTGACAATGGACCTCAATTCTCGAGCGCTATCTGGCGAGATGTTTGTAAAGTACTAGATGTCAAGGTAGTGAAAACTGTTGTATACCGACCATGTGGAAATCCAACAGAAAGGATGAATAGGACCATAAAACAGTGCGTGAAAACTTATGCGACCAACCACAAAAACTGGGCAAAATATCTCCCAGCCGTCGCGTTTGCTATCAGGACTTCTGTTAGTGAGTCAACTGGGTTTACACCAGCAATGCTTACCTTTGGGCGTGAACTGAACTCACCGTTTACTCCAACCCCGTCAGCAGATCCAGGTAACACTAGCATTGTTGCTGCTACAGATTATGTGAGAGAACTCAAGGAAAGAATGAAATCAGCTATTAATGAAGCAGTTGAGAGCATGGCAAAGGCCAAGGAAGGACAGGCGAAATACTACAATCAAGGTCGTCGGCCACCACCATTTGATGTCGGAGATCTTGTAATGCGCAAAACAAACATATTGAGCAGCGCAGACAAAGGCATCTCAAGTTCTTTAGCAAGACCTTATGAAGGGCCTTTTGAGTTGACACGAAAGATCTCAGACAATGTCTACGATCTATCCACACCGGAAGGAGAACCAGCGGGTCGTCGTAATGTTGATCAGCTTAAACAATTTCATGAGCCGCCCCAGTGGGCAACTGAGCAAGCTGACTTAAGCATTATCGAGGAATCAGAAGGAACAGGAGAGGACGACAGTGATGATGAGGATGTTTTTGAAGATGCTGAGCTTTTAGCGGAATATCCTCCACCAGAATCCTTACCTCCTGAACCACTCCCAGGGAACCCCACGCTCCCTAATCCACCTCCTGAACCACCCCCTGACACAGAAAAGGAAGATGATAGGATTGTTGCACGTCCAAGGCGGGAGGTCATGTTGCCTGCTAGGTTGAGGGACTATTTGGTCAACTGGTTACATGTGCTAACAAATCCTTACTGTTCCAGAGTTGAGGGAAATGGATTCCAGGTGTCTGCCGGAGAGGAGGAGGAAGCCGGAGTAGCTTCCGAAACCAACATCAATTGATTACTGTTCTTTAAATCAACCCAAGCTTGTTTATGGTTGAAGAGCCAAATTCACAATCCTATCCAGGAAAACTGGCGTAAGCTCTACAACATGTTCCGGTCAGCGAGGAAGTGGAGAGTAATGAGTATATCAACCTCTGCGATCCAAAAATACAAACAAGCCTGGAGAAAGAGTTCAGTAAAACGCCGTCCTATTTTCCCAAATCCCGGAACAATGACGGCTTCAAAGAATATTGTTGAATGTTAGAGGATGTACAGTATTCTTTGGCAGTTGTCTGCGTTCCAGCTTCAAGACCTGCTCAAGCTCTGCGAGATTTGACAAGAGGGTTTCCAATACCCCACTGAGAAGAGGATGGCATGCAGTCCCCTGGTCGTCGCCGAACATTCCCCTAACAAGATCTCTACATTTCTGTCTTCCTAATGTTTGGTAAATCTGAGACAGGCGAGTCTCTTGTTTTAAATGTTTTCTGATGTGATTGTTCGGCGAAAGGCTCAAGAAGAGAGCTAAAAGACATTGGACTTTGGTAAATACGATATGCAGTATGTGTCTGCTATAGTTATTTGTATGCCAATTGTTAAGTCCCCTAAGGACAGCTGGGAATTTTTCCAGCCAGTACAATCAGCGGTAGGAGACCGCACAGTAGTTAGATCTGTGTGTTTTAGTTCGTAATGTGTCATGTTTTGATGTGATTTTCAGTCAAACAAAGCCGGGGGTATTGTAAGACCCTGGTAAACTGGTCTTCCTTCTAAAACAAAACTTGCTGTCTAGCACCACCAGCTGATAGTCTTTAAATCTGACCGCCATTTCATATATGATGCGCGATTCAAAGTGCGCGATGAAAAGTGAAAACAAATTGTTTTCATTTTTCGACCATATGAAAACAACGTCAGCTGAGAGTGCGAGATTAGCGTCAGTAATCAAATACTAAAGATTGTGACTGAAAATCATATGCAAACAAGCTAACATATGTTTGTAAACATACAGCGATGTACAAGCTGTATTTTAGTGAAGTGTCAAGTGCAGAAATACTTCTCAAAGGGCTAATAGAGATTATAACGAGTGAGGCCCGATTATTCTGTGTGCATACATAGACTGTGTGTTGGTACATAGTGTTTGTATCGCAACAAGAGCCCAATTACAAGCTGTACTATACTGTAAGTATTACCAGTGAGTATATGTATGTGTATAGCTAACAAATTAAAGGTTTTAAATTCTGGGAATGTCAGAAATAAGATGTTACCAGAAGGTATGCCCACCATCCAATCAGCTGTCAATCTGTTGACACCTAAATGTTTCTAATGCTATTTTAAAATAAAATGATTATTAAATTAATTAAAAAATATTAAATTAATTAATTTAAAGGCCAAACTAAATTCCCAATAAGATTTTGTTATATTCTAAAAAGGTTTTGTGAGCTATTTTTACCCATAAAATATGATCCAATTTTTAAAGCAAAATTTGACCGATGCAAATTTTGATGTTTAAGCTTGACATTTTGTGTGTTGTTTTTGCATGCTAATTTTGTGTTTTTAGTATAAGAAAACAAGTGAGAGTAATGACAGTATTTTGGATCTCAGGGGGAATTTTGGAGCCATACAGTAGATGTTGTTTATAAAATATGAGATAGCAATATGGCTACCAAAATTCAATACAGTAAATTTCTCATACGTGTTCCGCCCGCGGGACGCCCGCAAGATGTCCGCGTTCAACCAACCAACCCGCGCTAGCTTTTAGCGTCACTCCGCTGCCAGCATCTCTAGGGTACAGACGTATACAAATCTTGCTGCTCAAGCACAAGATTTCAGTCAGCTCAAGATTTAAGGATTGCTTGAAACTTTTAAGTTCAGTTTAATATTGTGAGTGATGCAATGTAAAGTGATTTATTAATCGGTGTTACCGAGGTTTTAAAAAGCAAATCTCAGTATCGCCCAGACCTGTTTATCAGCCCGTCTGAAAGGCCGAGCATTAGGATAACAACTGGGTAAAGGCAAGTAAAGTCCCTTGATTACTATTTATACTAGTATCATTGTATTTGTATTAAGTCGTCTTGTAATATTTCAGTTTTTAGCAATTTGGTAATTCAATTGTTGTTTATTTAAAATTTAATAATTATTATTTTTGCTCATCCTGGAACCTGCCATAAAATTCCCCGGGTGCAAAAAATTAGTTTACTTTGACTATCTGTTTGCAAGAAGCATCTAAGCTATGTCGGCTGCTTTTACAGGCACGCTTATTGGCCGTGACTAATTTTGCTCTCAGAAGTTTCTGCGAATAAATTAACGCCATTCATTAGGCCTTGATTTATTTTTTGCAACCGTTACTACCTAGTTTCCAACCCTTGTCAGTGCACGACTACGACGTCTGCTTCGACAATCCTACCTCAATGAGCTATTAAATACAGCTTACAGTAATACGGTTGAAACCTCTCTCACTGTTTATTTTTAAAGGGTATGTTATTTTGCTACTGTGCCATTTTTCTACCTAGTGTGCTAAGACATATGCAAATTGACTGATTTGGTTTATTGTACCGTGTGCCAATTAGTTAACCAATAAAATATCAAACCCCTAGACACCTTTTTAATTTGCATAGGACCCGAAGAATTCATTCTAGTTAGCCTAGAAGTTGAGATAGGCAGTATAGCTAGAGTAAGTACTAGTAATTTATCTTGGAGCAGCTGAGTCGACACACCGGGCCAGTTTCTACGACACCAAGGCAGAGGGCACCAAGGTACGTTACAACTGCATGCAGTATGCATATCATATATACTATATAGAGCAATTAACTCTTAAGTGTATAAATATGTTCAGTATGATACACAGCATGTACAGCAAATAAGATTATAATTACAGTCATTTGCATAATTTTGTGCCATGAGAATCAAGCAACTTCTGTGTATATGCATACGAAGCATGAAAGCACAGGATAAGTTGCCATTAGACGTTGTCGTTTTTAAAGTATGCAAACTGTAATGTACTGTATATACCAATTAGCAAGGAAAAATTATCCTGTTGCTTAAAAAGAGGGAAGGGCATCAAAGTTTTATATTTTATTGATTACTGATGCCAACAGCTCTGACGACTCATCCAGTGACTGGTACATGGCTCTCGCCAAGCAGCTTATTGACTCTATCTTTAGCATTCTTTCGTTCAGTCACCAAAATTCAATACCTTGATTAATTACCATTCTTTCATAACCATATTCCTTTAATAGAAAATAAAAAGCATGGGAAGAACAATGAAAATTACACTGGTAATTTTAAAAATTTTTCATTACAGTAACTGTACAGTTGACCTTTTAAATTTTAAATAACACAACATGACTTTCCCCCCCCCCCTCTTGTCATGCAGTCTTATTTTAATGATAATTTTCTACATAAATTAATTTTATGACTGCAGTATTACAGTGAATGTTGTCGGTCAATAAGGAAAGTGTTTCTGTTCTCGGCCAGTGGATTAACTCTCATGTTTCCTCCGCAGTACCTGTGTGATACATCCCAGGCCGTCAAGTGTTGGTGCCCCGAGTTGATTGGTCGACTGCTGCCCGTGGAGAGGGCAAAAGACTCCGCTCAGCCTACTCTTCGCCTCATCGGCAACCACACCTACTACCAGTAGCCCAGAGTTCGTAGCGCAGCTTTCAGAGCCATGGTGAGGAGACACGTAGTGATGAGATTAAGATTTGCAGCCTATATACCGTATACCAAAGAGGGTCTTAAAAGTAAGCATTATATCAGCAACAATGTGTATTGAATTTGAGGAGTGAATTTAGGACAGTCAATGCTGTTTCTGTTATCATTCATATCTTGATGCCAAACATCTTTTATGATGTCACTCATAAGGCCTGTAAATAGACATTTTTCAAACCCTCTTATGTAAAAATTGACTAAAATTTTAGAGAGTTTAATTGAAAATCTTAATAAATATTCCTACATGGTGGACGTTTTTTATTTCCAATTAAACTCAGGTTCCAATGTTTATCAACAGATTGTGCTACACGAGCGAGGGACTCGAGGGTTTCAGTTGGATGCTGCCCTCTACTCGGAGGTCTGTGTGGCCTTGAAGGATGATTATGAGATTGTTCGCTATGGAGCTCATTTGTGTCCTATAAGCCATTACCTACCTTCACAAGTAAAAGTGGCTTCTTTAATTTGTGTTATTTTTTGACAGCATACCAACAATTTTATCATTAACAAAAAAAAAAAAAAAAGTTTGTTGAAAATTTGCATCAGTTTCTTCTTCCTTAATTGTGTCTCTATTTTCTTGAAATCTTTAATGAAAGAAATGTAATAGGTGGAAGATCACTTCCAAATAATTAAAAATTAAATTATGAAATGTCTTTACCATATCGTCCCTGTCTGCACTAATGAGTTATCTTAGTTATCTGCTATATCAGGTAATGCAATCATGAGCTGTAAATCAGTATAAAATAAAGCTCATTGTTGCGCTCAACTGAAATAGCAGATGGCTCATTATTGCAACAAAATCATGGTAGGCATATAACTCATTATTACGGACGAGGGACGATCAGCAACATAGTATATACTGTAAATTAGAATAGTGACGTCAATCTTAATGTATCTGATGCTTTTATATCGCAGAGAATAACTAACTTGTGGCTCCTGCAGCATCCTGGTCCTGTCTGGGAGAAACCAGCAGATCCGTCTGGCCGATGATGCATTCGGCAAGCTAAGCAGCTGCATCAACGACCTGTCGCTCCACGTGCGAGTGCATGCTGCCAAACTGCTGGGCAAGACGGGGGAGGTCTCGTCAAAGCCAAGTTCCTGCAGCAGTCCTTGGACAAAAAGCTCATGTCAAACATGAGGGTGAGCTTGTAGATATCACAGCAGAAACACCATATGCAATTAATTGCTGTACACCTCGGGACAGTACGCACTTTACTCCTGCCTCACTTGCTAGAGCTGCAGTTTCAAGAGACAAAGATTTGCAGATTTGCAATTTTGGGGTAGTTAAGAAGAGCTTTCAGTCTATCAATATCAAAAGAATTTTAGTTCATGTCTCCGTAGACTGTGTGGTAACACCCACAAACAATGCAAGAGTAAAGTTTGTGTGTTCAGGGGTGTACAATAGAATATTGTACTTCTTTTAACTTTAAACCTGTTTTATTTTATTAGTAAATAATTTTGCTATGATATTTTTTTCTAACATTTTTTTTTTATTTTTTCATTGTTTTGTTTTATTGTTTTGGACAACCTGCATAGAAAATTTTTACTGCAGAAATGAATAGAGGGGAATAGAGGGCACAAAATTATGCTACTTTGAATTTTTTCAGTGTTTTTTTTTTTTTTTTTTTTTATATAATTTAATATTCAATTAATTATATTGGCATTAGAAAACTCTCACGTTGCCAGTTCAAATAATCAATCAATCCCTCTCTGGTTACAGAGGTGCGGAGTGTGTCTGTGGATGCACCTGTGCCTGCTTGCACTGAGTGACTTCAACTTTGTCACCCTATCGCTGGACTTCCTGGTGGACATGTTCAACGACGAGATCGAGGAGGTTCGTCTGAAGGCCATCAACAGTCTCACCAGAATCAGCGGCTCCATCGTGTTCAGAGAGGACTAGCTGGAGACCATCCTGGGGGCCTTGGAGGTGAGCAATAAGTTGTAAATAAGTCCTAGATTTCTAACACTAAAAATTTTACATTACAGTTCTAATATCATGTGGCAAATTTTAAAACAATTTTTTACTGTGAATACTTAAAAATACTTAAGCGATTGACCTCAGTTATTTCGGAGTAAAAAGAAATTTCTTCTGACGGAATCAAATAAAATAAATTTTAAAAATTCAAGAAATTAGCTCAACGACTTTAATATTGCTACAGTTGTGCTTTAATAAAGATTTAACATTTTAAAATTCAGAGCTTCATGAACTTTTGTGAAAAGTATTATTCTGAATTCCGTAGCCATGCATCACTTCAGAATATTAAGGTAATACTACAAGGCTTTGTTGCAAGTGAAGAGCTTATAATGCATGCAATATGCACTTTATTATATTGGGTACTTTGGTTTTGTAACTGTTACTGAATTTACAATAATTTGAATTTGAATTTTAAAGCTCACTAATTTAGCAAGAAGGGAACTTCCATGCTAAATTAGCCAACTTTAAAAATTAATAACTCGAAAACTAGCTCAAATTTGTATACCTGATATTTTGATATTTTATAGCTACTGATAAGGTATGTAAAGGAGAACATTTTAATTTTTTTCTTTTTTCTCCCCCCCCCCCCCCCCATAATTTTCATAAATGGGATTTTTATTGGGCATGCAATGTTATCTCTAGATTTTCTACCTTTAAATCTTTATTCTTCAATACAGTGATTTCAACCATAAATTTTGTTGGATTTTTGCGTGCAAATTTTTTTTTGTGCAACTGTACAAAAAATTTTATTTGGTTGTGTGGGAGAAGGGGTTAAGGAGGGAGGGATTTCACCAGTGCATGCATGATATTGTATTTTATTTTAAATTTTATAGAAATCAATATAATACATTAAACTGCAGGCTTAGATCTATGAATCCTCCCCCCTTCCTCCTCACTATTAATTTATTTTTTCATATATCATGGGGTAATGCATATAAGTTACTGAGCTAGGTTTTTCTAGTATTTCTACCACTTCAATTTTTTTTTATGCCGCACCCTCCTCCTACCTCTTTTCCTGTGCCTCTTTATAGTATACAATTAATTATGTTGTTTCACTTCCTCTTTCATCCATTTACATCATTATTAAAAAAAAAAAAAAAAAAAAAAAAATCTTTGTCATGCAACTATGTATAAGCTCAATAATATTCTTCTAGGGCACTACAAATAATTTTCTGTAAAAAAATTTTGAGGTCATGCAGAATTATATTATGTATCTGTATTTGGTATGTCTGAAAAGTATGCAATAAAATTTATTTTTAAACATAGAAGTTAATGAGCCTTACTTCAAATAATTGTTCTCTTATATATACACCAATTAAATTATTTCATTAATATAGAATGAATTTATTAATTAAAAAAAAGGATATATAGGAATAACCAGCAAGGCCTTGTCGATAAAAAAAAAAGTCACAAGATTTTTACCTGTTGTGACTCTTTTTATTGGTAAGGCCTTGCTGGTTATTCCTATATAAATAAGTGTATATCCTTTTCTTTTAATAATTAATTTATCAAAACCTTAATGATTTATTTATTTTTTATTTTGAATATTAATATAGAATGATAATGACTTTTAACTCAGATGTATGTATTAATCTATGTATATATTATATATCAATGAGTCAGTGGAGAAAGCACAGTTTTGAAAAAAACAATGAATCTTTAGTTTGGAAAATGCATATACCTGCGCTTTCTCCGAGAAGGAGTGAGCTTCAAGCCCACTATAATAAAAGACGATTACAATATCGCTTGGTTCTTTTGTAACAATATAATTATAATAAATTTAAGAATTTATAGTATAACAATATCAGGTGGACTCTGGAGCGAATGGTTATATTTTGTCTACCATAGAAGTTTATGCTCTGCACTTTATATAATTTTATTATCATGTGTAAGGATAATATATTTTATATACTCTTCCTACTTTGATTCTTAATTTATAAAACTATGATCATGGATTCCTCCATGATGACTAGGGTTTTATTATAATATTATCAAAATTTAATTTAATTATGCTAGCTGCGTATAAATTTAAATAGGTGCCCAAAAATGCTGAATATAATATTATTATACTGTGAATTAATAAATTAAATATTCTTTATTATAGCTTGCGCTAATATTTATAACATTACATTATTTTGACATAATTAGTAAAAAATTATAAATAATTTGCTTATTATTGATTTCCATTAATCAATAATAAAATACACACACATATAATATATATATATATATATATATATATATATATATATATATATATATATATATATATATTAATATATTACATATTAATATAATTATACATATATATATAATATATATATACGATACATGTAATACATGTATCGTGTGGAATATTATTAAATTTATTTATTTTTTTCAATAGTAGTTTGTCATCATTAAATTTATATTCTAAATTTTGTGATTTGTCAAAAAAACCAGAGACCCTACGAAATACTGAATATCCAATATCCATACAGTATAAATTATATTTGTGCTGAATAGCGAAAGCAGATTATTTCATTTCATCATTTCATTTCCTAATTTTTAACTTTTTCTGCACATATTAGAGCTGTATTAGTGTTTTATATCTCCGCCAACAGATGGCTCGATATGGCTGTCTAAACACATTTTGCCGCTTATTTTCGAAATAAGTTGAGCATCGTCGCATTCGTCGCGCAAAAGATGAGTAGCGCAGGAGATACCACCCCGTTTCTCATGTAAAATAAAGCGCGGATTTGTTTGAAACTTTCTAATTTTTTTCCCCCCACATACGAATTATTAATTATACTTAATTAATTTAATTATAATTGGCATAATTGCTATACATAAGCATGACATGTACTGAATGCAATTAATGCATATATGATATAAAAATTACTTAAATTAACTGAGGCCATTATTAATTATATAACATATATATACATAATATATCTAAAATTATAAATTAATAATAAAATATTCTGTCATTATATATAATATATATATATTATATCAAACTTTGATTAGATTAGATTTAACGATCTGCGGCAAATGTGGCTAAACCACGCGCGGTACGTGGCTCGCAATATAGTAGTGAGGGAGCATAGCACATTATCGTGCACTTTGTGACAGAAAAGCACCAAACTTAATTGGTAGAATTACCTCTACACGAGAGGTAGAATTAACTGACCCAGGAGTTCAACTTTTTCGGTGGCTCCACTCGCGCATCTTACCGTGGTGACCTCTGGTGACCTTTCAAAATGGCGGCTATGGAGACTCTTGTTTATTTTTTAATTTGAAAAAAAAATCTTTAAATACAAAACTTTAAACGGAATATGGTTTAATTGGTATTAAGTGTGGTATTAGGGGGGGGGAGTTCTTAAGTTCTCTGCAAATCTTGTAGCATTAAAGGGGGCCGATTCCGATATCTCAATCAACTGAAGTCAATCCTTAAATTAAATTTACAAACTTTTGCTCACTTCAGATTTTTTTATATATATTTTTAAATAATTTTTATAATATTTTGTCCTATAGCACCAGCAAGGATACCGACACCTGGCGGACGACCGTTGAAACTCCTGATCTGACGTCACATGCAAGCGCCTAATTGTAATAAATTTATTTTAAGTATTTTAATACCAATTTTATATTCCAGTGGTACTCTTCAGACTGGTACGTGCATAGACAAAAATTATTTTATCTGTCAGATACCAGAAATTTGCTTCATTGACTCTTGCTATCCAATGCGCATACCAACAACAAAAACAACATCAAAATGTCCAACAAGTGTATGCTCTAATATTTGTAATTCTAAAGTAAGTACCAGTACATTTTTTTTTAATTTATTATATTAATACTAACTACTTAGAAAGGGATATATGTTTCACGAAGTGTTTTATGCGTAAATCAACTTTTACATTCACTAAGAATGTTTAATTAACTGGTTCACAATCGATCACCAAAGTTATAATTTAAATTAAGCGTATGATGAAAGTGGTAATTGTAGGATAAGTCACTTGTCTAAATAAAATACGCTTCTCGTACCCATGCAGGGTTAAATCTTTGCACTTTTTAACCTGCATGTGTGATTATCATATATAACTTTGTAACATTTCACTTTGAAAAATCAAGAAACATACATATCATCTTGATTAAGGTTTCTACTTTTACCTCAGTCACAGGTAAATTCCATGCAGGATGCTAGAACCGATCACTATCTATAAGGGGTGTGCGATTCAAGAAGCAGTTAGCCAAGTTTCTAACCACGTTTATATATACTATCTATAACTGTTTTACGTGTTAAACCACCTAGTTAAAAGTGATTAAGCGAAACGTGGTTAGAAACCTGGCTAACTGCTTCGGGAATCATGCACAAGAACAGCTTGCAAAACGCATTAGATAGGATTGCGGATGTTTTGGGTTATAGTAATAAGGTAGAAGTAATTGCATAATGATCATGATGGGTTTAAAAAACAGCAAATAAAATAATGAAATGAAGAGCTAAAAATCTGCTGATCCTGAAAACAAAAATATTATTTCAAAGAACAATTATATATGAAACAAATTTTGGACTCTGAGGCTGCACTTTTTTAAGAGACACCTATTTTACAGATGAAAATTGACGAAGGTGCAGATGAAACAGCAGGTAATTTTTTATTAATTTAGGATAACTTACAAAAACAGAAAAAGATGACAAAATTTAGAACAATTATTTTATATTTAATTAGCATTTTTTAGCATTAATTAAAATGAAAAATATAACCTTTTTTACGAAAATTATTTCGCAAGTGGATTAAAGAATATCATAAACACTTTTTATTGGTGTCAGTCGCTGTATTGTGAAATATAGGGGGACATTCACAAAGCACTTTAACCCCAACTTTAGCCCCAAGTTTTATCCCTGGTACACATGTTAAACATGGTGCTAAACTAGGAGCTAGACATGGTTAGCCCCTGGTTTAGCACCATGTTTAGTGCCAGGGATAAAACTTGGGGCTAAAGTTGGGGTTAAAGTTCTTTGTGAATGCCCCCCATAATAATTACACATATCAAATTATATGTGTGTATACACTTTATGATTTAAAATATTATTCACAAATATAGTGCCAACTTTCATTACAATTCCAATCACATAACAATTGTTTGACGCCAGATGAGCTGCACAAGAGCATACAGTTATAATTTGTCCCACGGTTGTAATAGCGAGGGTGCCAGTCGAAGTAAGTGACGTCACGTCCACCGAGGCTGCTCCAGCGCCATCTTCCCTCAGAACTTTCGTCAGATCCGTCCACCCAAGCGAGACCTCCATCTGTGGAAGAGTCACAACATTAATGATATTTTTCAAACAGATAACTAGTGAAAAAGATGTAAGTGGTTTAAATGTGATTGCCTTCTTTTTAAATGGGCACTTAGCATATTTTTGTTTAATAGCTTAAACGAAGGAGGTCAAAAATACTGCACCAGATTTTTTTTATAATAGTGTATCAAGCCTAAAATAGAGATAAAAAGAATTCACGTAACGCGTCTATCAACGATCAACTTATTTATAAAGCTTTTAAACAACCGCATTGATATATGCAAAGAAGCAAAATTTAATCAAACGTTTTATAGACGATCGTTTGTTTGATTGTTTGACCGGACATGCAGTTCAATGACGTCATGGGCACTGTTTACGTGAATTCTTTTTATCACTATTTTACGCATGATAGATACATTATTAAAACAAAATCATATAAAAATATTTGTGTATTTTTGATCGCCTTCAATTGAGCTATTAACTTCAATATCGAAAAAAAAAAATAATTGCAATATATCACAAAAAAGCAATTGCCCAAATGACTACATGATGAATAATTCAAATACGACAATTTTACGTCAGATGAATAACGAATTTTTATTTTCTAGATCAATGCTTACTGATTTTTTTATAAAAGTGTGTTTGAACCAGTTTACTCTCTTCTGCTGTTTCTAAAGCAGCAAGGTCCATGCCGTATGAACGACAGATTCTCTGTGCCTCATGCCAGTTGACCTGAAACGAAAAGCAATAATGAATGATATAAGTATATAGTGGGAAATAATTATTCTCGTAACCACCCTTAATTGTGGCAAAAAAATATAAGATAGTATATTTTTATTAAAATATATTTATATATACGTTCAAAATTTTGAAAATAATACAAGAAATTGCTAAAAAAAATAATAATAAATCACTTTATTCCTGTTAATTTCATTTTATATAAAGTATATTTTAAGTAAAATTTTAAGTATGCATATTACAAGTTATGGTACTCGTTATTGTAACTAAAAAACATGAATTAAGTTGTTTTGTAGCATACATTTTTCACTAAGGCTTAATGTAGGCAACAAAATTTACTTGCATGCATTTTCAATATATCCAAATTAAATAAAAAATAAACTTATATAATATAACATATATCGTATTTCCATGACTCTCAACCTTTATCTTTAAAACACTGGTTGGTATTCACGAAGATAAGGGCATTGGGTGTAGCACCGGTAGTTGGCAACACTGACGTATCTTCACCATGTTAATTTTTGATCATTGCTCCTCGGAGTAATTTTTATGCTAGAGCTAAGCTGATTGCTGTAGTATCAAGATAATTAGTAGCCCAAGTGCACAATTTGGCTAAATAAAGCCTAGTTTAAAAAAAAGTATTTTTTTTTTATATTTTAGAAAAATGCATGTAAATTTAAAAAATTACTAAAAAATACTTTTCTTTAAATCAGGCTTTATTTAGCCAAATTGTGCACTTGGGCTACTAATTATCTTGATACTACAGCAATCAGC
This sequence comes from Siphlonurus alternatus, assembly GCA_949825025.1. Lineage (NCBI taxonomy): Eukaryota > Metazoa > Arthropoda > Insecta > Ephemeroptera > Siphlonuridae > Siphlonurus > Siphlonurus alternatus. The sequence continues at coordinate 9,931,733 of OX463783.1, forward strand.
TTAGCTCTAGCATAAAAACTACTCCAAGGAGCAATGATCAAAAATTAACATGGTGAAGATACGTCAGTGTTGCCAACTACCGGTGCTACACCCAATGCCCTTAAGGAGCGTTTTAGGGAAAGATATTTTAAGAAGCATTTTTTATACCAGGTATATATAACAGGTAAGAAAAACGCTTTTTAAATTATCCCTCCCTAAAACGCTCCTTAATTCATAGCCCTCTCCACCAGAGGGCTATGCTTAATTGTTCGTGAATACCACCTCCACTGTCTCTAAGGAAAACTTACCTTGTCTTTGCTGAAGTGATAGTTTCGACCTCCAAGCTCAACCAGCTCGATATTGGGATTTATTAATCGTGCTGCAAATAGGAAATTTTACTGACAGAGAATTAACACACAGATATTTTAACATTACTTAAAAGATGTAACGCTGTAGTACATAACACAGCGCTGTACATAATCTTATATCTGTTAAAAAAGCCGGTATTACGCTATATACAATATTGCATAAAGTTTTTCCTTAAAAAAAAATTCATGTCTATAAAAACATATTTACAAGTTTTCTTGTAAGGAAACATTTTATTCAATAGTTAGAAAAATTCGTGTAATACTGTTACATCAAAAATAGGTACGTAGTGAAACTCGGAAAGAAGATAAATTAATGCTTCGCATGAATTTGTCTTTTTTTATTCCCTATATGTATCTTTTTTATTGACATTTTTATAATTTGGCTTTTTAGCATTTTTCTCGCCCCCCCCCCACCCCCCTCCCCCTAAAAATGAATTATTTGCTACCATTTTAATGAATTCAATGCACAGTAAGTTTTTGGTTATTTTTCAAACTAATTTGCTCTCATTCGAATTTAGTCGACTCTTATACGTGACCTTATAAACTGTATATGCATGCAATTTAGTTCCAATTTATTGTTTCTGGCATTATGCAATTTTTTTATGTGGCATGCCCTTAGTTGAAAATGTATACTCTTTCTAAACACGTCCGAATATAATCCCGTTACGTCTTTTTACATCATTTTTTTTTCTTTCTTCGATCAAAATGATGATGGAATGGAAACTGAAAATATTTTTTTTTTAACATCTCATGCTTAATTAGACGTAACCTTGTGTGTTTTCAATACCCTTCCCTCGAAATGATAAAAAAAAGAGGGAAATGTACGAGGAAAGTCGTAAAAGTTTAATTTATTTCAATTCGGGGATCACGTATATATGGACACCAAAATTCATTCTAACGTTTATAAATTGATATACATTGTACACTTATGTATTAGATTTAATCAATAAAAATATCATATAATAAGCACGTCATAATTGTTACAATGTACCGAGAAACAAAGAGAAAATGTAATCACAGAAGATGTGGGGGAAAACCAAAGATCTTGCATATAACTGATGAGATTTTATTCAAGATCCTTGGGAAAAATACTATTTATAACTATGTTGGCTCTGTTGCATGCCCTTCTTGACCAAAATGGGTGCGATTCACGAAGCAGTTAGCCAGGTTTCTAACCATGTTTAGCTTAACCACGATTAACTATACCTGTTTTACGTGTAAAATATCTAGATAAACATGGTTAAGCTAAAAGTGGTTAGAAACCTGGCTAACTGCTTCGTGAATCGCGTCCATTTATAAAGATAGCAGAGCTGATAAAACAAAATAACACTGCAGTAACTTCTAGTATAAAGGTGCTTTTCCGTGGAGGGATGTCAAGCGGGGCTTTGAGGGGCGAGAAAAGCGCATTTGCTTCAATCTCGTATGACGTCTATGTTGGTGATAAAATCGTTCCCCGCAAGGCGAGGAAAACCCAAGCCTCTGATTGGCTGCTGCACGCGATTTTCTCGCTTATTTCCTCGTTTCATGGAAATGCACCTTTATAAGGATATTATCGTGCATAATAATATCAACTCAAAATAATTTCTGAACAGAAAGTAGGTGAACGTTGATATTATGAATGCATGCAATATTTACCATGAAGAAAAATAATACAAGTTTTATGTTATATAATTTATAATTTAGGTTTAAATCGGGAACACTTACGTGACTTACGCGGTTCTGGTTTATCTTTAAGTTGCTGCAGGCTGGACATGAACTGAAAAACATAATACAGTTTTATTATTATAAAATAGCATTGTATCATAATTAAATTATATTTTTAATCTAAGTGACACATTAGTTTAAAACTCTTTATAATTTAAATACATTAGCACTGAAATAATATTTAGAGCTAACAATGTAAGTGTGAAATAAATTAATGTTAAAAGTGTTAAAACCTTGCAAGTACAATATCTTATTTACATAAACCTTGGGAGAAAATAATGTAAATTAGTGTACAAAATGTGCTACTTCCAAACTTATTATAATTAAAAAAAAAATTAAATGGCAAATACGTGGTATAATTAATTAAATATCAGAGCAAATTTATAAAAAAATAAAATGTTCTTACTAATTACGAATTGTGAGCAATAAAATTATACCACTCATTTCCCTCTCGCGCTCACTTACAGTTGTGTTCAGATCTTGAACTCGTGACGTCAGTTGTTCTAATTGAGAACTTGTTTTTCTTGTAACTTCATGGTTGTCTGAAATTTTTGACTTGAGTTCTTGAAGACTCAATTTTGTTTGTTTTTCACTCTCTACTGATGTTTTATCAAGATTAGTTTGAAAGCTTTGAAATTGTGCTGAAACTTCATCCTTGTGTTCCTGTACCTTTTTTTCCGACTCTCTGCAACATTCTTCAAGTTTCTGTGCGGTTCTTATATTTTCTATTTCTTCATGTAAATTTCATAGTTCTTTGATATTCTTCTGCAGCACCGAAATTTGATCATTCTGCTCTTTTGTTTGATTTTTAAGTTTTGCAAAAGATATTTCAGATGTTTTGTCAACAATAAACAGTTCGTCGATTCTCTTATTCATTTTCGCATTTTTCTGATTTAGGTCTTTAGAATTTTCAATTGTAAGATTGTAAATTATTTCATGTTGAAAACTAATTTGTTTCTTAATTGCAGAATTTTGATTAATTAATTCATTTACATTTTTTTCTGTCGACAGACGCCAATTATTCAGTAGGTTCATATCCCTTGCTGTCGTTTGCATGAACGCAGAGAAATTTCCTTCTTCCCGGCCATTAATTTCTTCTTTCGAGTTCACATCACTCTCTAAATTTTGTGTTTCTTTGAAAGTTTGATTTTTCAACTCTGAATATTTTTCCATAAATTCCTCTCTCAACTTCACCAGAGCAGAACTGAAGTCTCCTAACTGTCTTTTGTATCTCGAAGTTTCTTCCAGAGCTGCCAATTTCTCCTGCATCAATTTGTTAGTCATCTCAGCATGTGTCATCTTCAATTTATGAATCTCCAGGGCTTTGTTTTGCTCCAACATTTGTAGCTTTAACTGGGTGATCTCCAACTTATCATTTTTGCTTGCAACTCTGTATAACAGATAAAAATAAATAAACTCAAGGTTCAATTAAATAGTATATACAGTATATTGAAATAATAATACAGTCAATATACTTTATAGGTTATATTGCTGAATCCTCAAGAAGCAGCAAAAAGATAATTAAGTTTTGAATAATCTACATGCGTGTAATACGTTTTATTTGTTCATGCAGAATAACAATAATTTAAGTTTTACAAGATAATATCAGGTTATTTTTTTTAATATCATGTCCTTTATAAAAAATATTTCATACAATAACATAGAAAGAATCAATTACTACGTTCACATGACGGTGTTTAATACGCATCCGATGAAGACGCCTCATAAAAATAATTCAGGCAGCTTACTTCGTGGTTGAACTGAGCTTGCAGTGCAATACGCTCAGCACGCTCGTCGAACAACAAATTTCTCATTACATCAAATTCCTTTCTAAAATAGTCCATCATTTCACTGGTATCCATTGCTAATTTATTTAAGATTCACCTTGCACAGTTACAAATACTTTCTTCGTCAACAAATTAAAATAATTGAGAAAAAAAAAAGATGCGCATATGCAACCCGCTGCGCTTTGGAGCTGAACAGGTTGCCTAACCTCAAGGTGCTATGACACGGCCAGAAATTGAATTGAATTGAAATTATATAGAATTTAATGGACAACCTACATGATTTTTTTATTACAGAAATGAATAGAGGGTACCAAATTATGCTGCTCTCAATTTTTTCAGAATTTTTTGAAACCCAGAACAATTTTTAAAATTTTTAAATAATTATTGAAAGTGCAGCCACGTCCCCTGGAGGCGTCAATAGGCGTCTGACGGCGTCTCGGTCCTATCCTTTTTATTAAAGATTCAGGGGTGCCAAATTAACTTACAGAACTTTCAGTAATTATTTAAAAATAGTTCTGGGTCTCAAAAAAATCTGAAAAATTGAGATTAGCATAATTTGGTGCCCTCTATTCATTTCTGCAATAAAAAAAATATGTAGGTTGTTTATTGAACGATAACGACTTGAATATTGAATATAATAGATAGGAAAAAATGTAATTACCTTAATTCACAGTTGGTCAATTGTCCATTGTAGTAAAGTTTCGTCATAGTTTCATTTGTGTCAGTTACCATCAACAACTGAAATCAAACGATGGAAGAAATGTAAAATTAATTTTATATTTCTTCCGGAAGTAGCCGGAGTGTGAAGATTGCAGCTCTTCTAAAATAGCAGATAACTGTGATGAAACAAAATAATTAACCTCACATAACTAAAAACAATTCAGTTCCTCTCTAGTTAATTAATTACTTAATTGAACAACGGACAGCAACCTGCATGAAAAAAATTTATTGCAGAAATGAATAGAGCGTCCCAAATTATGCTATATAATTTGATTTTGTTCACATTTTTTTCTACTCCTGGAACTATTTTTAAATAAAATTGTTGAATTTTCTGTATAAATTAAGTTGGTACCCCTGAATCCTTAATAAAAAGACTAGGGACTAGACGCTTCCAGGGGGCGTGACCGCACTTTCAATAATTATTTAAAAATAGTTCTAGAGGATCCAAAAAAAATCTGAAAAAAATTTCAGAGTAGCATAATTTGGTACCCTTTATGTGCAATAAAAATTTTCATGCAGATTGTCCATTACAAAACTATAATTTTCTTTTTGAACCTGCCTAACTGTTTCGTGAATTTTACTATGTAAAAGTCATCTTCAGATCATGCAAAAAGAGGCAGCTTGGTCACAGAAGATATTTTGTTTTTATTTTTTACAGGCGAATGATTGCCTGAGAGGTATCAGAGCCGATGAGAGGGAGAGAAAGTTCAGAAAAAATTTCCCCTCAGAGTTTACTGACCTTGAGACCATTACCCGCAGGTTCACTGAGCCACTTCAAGGGTTGCCAGGTACCCAGGTTGTCCACCGATGACGTCACAGGGTCCTGAAAATGGATTACAAAATATAAAGCATGTAAATATAAGTAGATTTTTTTCTCACCTGCTCAGAGGAAGGTGTAGTGACGTCACAGGTGACTTCTGATGACGTCACGAGGATGAGACAGGTGAGCGCCAGAAGGGGGCGTGTCACAAACCTCATCTCTGCTGCAAATATTGTTGGGAATTAAATATTGGAATGTGTGATTTTAATCGTAAAAAGGATCGAAGCATAAGACATCAGCTGGGGGGGGGGGGGGTGTTTAAATACCACCAATGGAGGCTTCAAGTGATGCGCTTTCGCTGCGCAACTGTTTGTCGCTAAGGTTCATCTTGCACTTGAAAATGAAGCAAAGTGTTTTTTTAACTTTTCTCGGTTATAAATCAAGTAAAAAATCTAAATCTTGAATTATCTACTTTATTTTTCAGTTTGGACCAAAGTTCCGTAAAGGAATTTTCCCTGAAAAATCTTATTCTTAGTGAAAAAACGAATTCACGTTTTTTTTACATAGGTTTGGTATAGCGGGTGGGATCACCGAAAAATCAGCTGACTTGAAGCCTCTATTAAGAATTTGCGTAAATTTATACATAAAAAATTAACATGTATTTCTTATGCTTAAGTTTTGCATATACCTTTACCCAAATGGTTAATTGGCGGTATTTGAACACCCTCCAGTTATTTTCTTAATGAATGTGCGTGCAGTGTCTTAAATTAAGACTTGGACTGGCCATAAGGCTGGGTCAGGGATCCCTATAACTGACCTCTTCACTTTTTAACATGGAGAGCATACAAAAAAAAATGGCCTTCTTTTAGGTGGCCCTTGCTGCCTCTAATGCCTAAATGGCCCTGACTGGCCCCTAGCTACCCAGTTCAAGCCTGAGTAATTTAATAAAAAATGTCAAAATATCCATTGCTTTGCATCTTAAGCTTACTGACTTTCATTAATTGTTATAACATTGAACTCATATAATATTTTAAAGGTCGAGAAAGATTTGACAGAGACAGACAATATATTTTTTATCACTGTAGGGAGATATCATATTCTTTCACCATTCTTAATAAACTTCACCTTCTGAAAAGAAAGCAAAAATCTATATAATAGTCATAATAAGTTGTAAATAAATTAGAAAATATTATAAAGGTATATAGAGATAACACCGATCAGATGTTCGACGAAGTCCCCTTTGATTAACATGTAAACTTTGTCAAATTCATAAAAATTCTGAAATTTATTTAAGTTCCTAAAAGCCATAGAGAGAGTTTCAAAACAATTTAACGAGCCAATTTTTTTATTTTACTTTAAATATTCGCATTATTTTTTTTTTCAGCCATAGGGCTTTCCCATGGAGAGACAAACTAAAAACTTAAAAGAAATTTGTTTTGAAACTTTTTTCTATGGTTTTTAGGGCACTAATATCTGCCTCTCAAAAAAATTCAGAATTTTTGTGAGTTTGATAAGGTTTACATGTTAATCAAAGGGAACTACGTCAAAAAGCTGATCTGTGTTATCTCTACCTTAAGTTATGTTAAGAGTGTACTAAATTTGCTAAAAATAAGCCAGAGCTATAAACACTCTATATATTAATGTTAGTAAATATAATTAATAATAATTATGGGACATAAATATAGCAATGTAAGAATTTCAGCATTAAAATTTCGTAAGTTTTCTTTGTGTGATCATCATATAAAAATACTGGATCATTTGATTCATTTGCATTTTTAAAATAATAATCCATTGTTTGAATACTTTTTTTGGATATATGTTTTAGTTTTAATAAATTATAAAGGAAAAGTGGTAAACTACGTGATTAATTGCTGTGATCAATGTTTGATTTTTGTTTTAATTATGTAAAAAAAAAATGAATAAATCTACTAAAGCTAAGACTAGCTAAGTACTGACCTTTATTCAGCGAGAGCTTGAAGAGTAATTGTGAAGTGGCGCTTGCTTATTGCTTGTGATTTTATATAAGAAATTAGTTTTTTATTTTATAATCAATGACGTTGAAAAACACATCATGTTTATTTGACCCAGACAGTGACCTCATATGTCATCATGCAAGGTCAATTTGGGTCTGCTAAATGAGAGATAAATTCAAATCTCTTAAAACTTACGTTAAATTATTCATAAAAAATAACTGGAAAAACCATAGCTAGCAGAAGTGGAAATTTTATTGCAAAATTTATGAGATAATTTTATTATTGAAAAATAATTCTCTTTTCTTACTCTATCAGAATATATTAATGTTTTTAAATTATTTAAAATAAAAAATAGTTTAACAACAATAATGCGTAAATTATTGTTGTTGTTTTAAATATTAAAAGTTACATGATATTTAATATACAGTTAAATAAAATTTATAAAAAAAAAAAAAATTTAAAGCAAATAAATGTAATTTCCAGTATTCGATCTGCTTGATTTCATTGAATTATGTAATTGTAAAATTAAAAGCAATTTTCTGATGTATTAATTTACATATCGTCTCTCGTTGGAAATAATTAGCTGTCTACTATTTCATCTCATTATTGACCAATAATGACCTGAAATAGCAGACAGGTCATTTTTGCAAGGATGCATGGTAGGCAGATAGCTCATTCTTCCGGAAGAGGGACGATATTCGTATAACTATCTCTAATGAAAAGAAAACATGAAGGCCATGGGAAATATTATAATAGTATCATGCACTGCGCGTCACATTTTGATTTTTTTTCCATCGTGTTTTTAACGTCCTCATGCAGTCATTGGTAGATAATTTGTAACGAAGAATGTCATTAATCGAATGCAAAACGAATACTCCCGAGTATTACCGATGATAAAACATACTGAATACGACACCCTATCGAATCAAACATAAAATTTTAGGACATAAATAGTGGATACCAAATTATGCTACCCTGATCTAAACGCCTTCAAGGGGTGTGACTGATTTAATTAAAAATGAAAAGACCGTGAATTCAAAAATATCTGAAAAAAGTCAATGTAGAATAACTTATTGTTTATTTTCTTCATTTACGCAATTTTCAAAGGTTCTCCATTTAATTATTGCCAAAATGTCAAGCATATGAATTTAATATGAAGCTACTAAATTTTAAACCAATATCAGTAAGGTAAAAAAAAAATTAGCAGTAATCTTCCCTGTTGAATATTTTCGTGTAATAAAATATTGTATAGACACATCGAGATAATGTTTCTCTTATCAATACGGTGAAAAATCAAAGATAAGGATATTCATATCTGACATTTAGAGACTTTAGTTATTTTTTTATCTTTTTTATAGCAAGGTTTTTCAGACTGTTCTGACTGTAACAACGGTAGTAGGAACTTTTCTGTGCTGCTTTATGAAAATATTATAATTTTCTACATGGAAGATATTCAACGATTTTTCCATCAATAATTATTTAAAGGTAATTATTTAATTTATTCTCAGGCATTGAAATTATTTATAATTATTTATATGCTGTATATATTAATAATTACAACAAAAATTATGGTGCATGTAAATATTGAAGTTTGTTTAAAAATGAAAATAAAAGAAATGGAATAAATTTATGATGTGCATATATAATATTTAAGCATATAATTGCTATTGTATTGCGTAATTTTTTTATAATATTAATCTACTAATCTGCTTTGGAACATAATGCAAAATAATCTGTGATGGACAATCTGATGAACTCTTTTTTTTTTTTTTTTTAGCATCTCGAGTTAATATACTGGCTATTGTTAATTTTACTCTCTCAAATTTTGTTAAACCTTCTAATAACGAGTGACGTCATATTTATTCACTATAATCAGTGGTGAAAGTAAGCCGGTGCGCGCCAGTGCGCCGCACTGGTAAGACATTTGACGCCAGTGCGGCGCACTGGGAAGACACTGATCGAAATTTATTAAAAATAATCAAAAAATTTTAATAAAATTTTCAAAATCAGAGAAGTTACTTTGTAAAAACATTAATCATGCTCAAATAATGAATGACAATTTTCTTATACTTCGTACTTTTGTCTCACGAAATTTATTTTACTCTTTAATTCTTTTGAGTTAAAAAGCTCCTAAAAGGAAAAAGAATATATATATAAAATCAACTATTTACATACTATCAACTATTTATTAGCTATGTCAAGCTGATGATTTTTTTTATAGAAATAGTTTTTAATGTTTTTCTAAATTTATTTAAATTTCTGTAGGCTTACTGGGTTGACTATTTTATCTTTGATTTTTATGAAGAGATAGATATTTACTATACCTTGTAGTATTTCTTTCAATATATATTTATTTTATTTTTTAATTCTTGAATGACTAATAAAATTAATTAAAATAGATTCAAAACAACTTTTGCTGATGATGCGTTATATATACTACACCACGAATTTTATTACATTTTTTTTTCTGTCTCATTTATTGCACAAAATTAACACATTTTTATTTAAATTAATTTTTAATTACAATTAAGTCAAGAGGCAGAGGGGGAGTGCCTCCTCTGGCCCACATACCCACCGAGGTTTAGAGGGGTCATTTACGCAAGGAGTTTAAAAAAATTAGGGCAAAGGATTCGGGATCGTAGAAGATCAATCGCAGTCAGTGCTAGGTTAGTAAAATGAAGTCTTCGTCTCAAAAAATTCTTCATAGTAATGAATTTTTTAGAAAAGCAAACAAAAAATTTTATTCTCATTTTTTTTTAATGAGTTTGTAAAGAATAAGTGTAACAAAAATTTAGTCACATGCATAATATGCGACTCATGCAAACATTGCTAGATTAGAGTAGATAGATAAATGCCCCGCTATTAGGGCCGAGATATGGCTGCACGTTTGGACCATATTTAATATGGCTACATTTTAATTCCTAATATCGATGACAAAGGGGAACAATAATTGCTACAAGATCTAGAGTAAATAAAAATTAAAAACCGAAACAAATATAAACATTACAATTTATAATTATGAAAAGATTCTCTCGCGTTTTTTTTTTAATTTTTGTTGAAATAATTTTTTTGAGACATATTTAAAATATTAATTTAAATTTTAAATAATTGACATATTTGATTAAATTATAAAGCATCCCAAATCGTAAGAGTTAACTAAAGTATTTTTACTATATTAATACTACTGTTATATGATCAATGAAGATCGAAGTGCTTTCAATTTAAATCACTAGGGATTTTCTTTCGTATTAATTTTTTTAAAAGCTAATATAGCTATAAAATTTTTAAATATATTTTTTCATGAATTTGATGTTTTAATGAGATCGAGAATCAATCACTCATTGCATTTTTTTTTTTTTTTTTTTTATTATTTTTTTATTTTACAAAGTTTGGATAATATTATTTAATTTTACTCAAAATGAAGATATGCATTCAAAAATTATAAACAAATTTTAAAACCACTTTTTAATATAAAAAAAATTAAGCCACGCCCCTTTTTCCCAAAAAATCGCGCCTCCGGCGGGGTTTTTGGCCCTTCAGGCCTCTATCTGAAGCGCACTGGTAAGAGTTTGAAACTACTTTCACCACTGACTATAATATATGTATGACGTCACATACTTTTTGCAACATTACATGCATTAAGGATAAGATAACACGAAACATTGATTGTTGTAGTCCCATTTGATTAACATGTAAACCTTAGCAACCTCATAATAATTCTGATTTTTTTTTTTTAGAGACAGTTCTTAGCACCAAAAAAATTTCAAAACAATCAGACGATCCAATTCTTTTAAATTAATTTTTTAAATTTTCAGTATAGGGCTTTCCCATGGAGATGGAGACCTAAACTAAGACTATTGATTTAAAAGAATTGGATCGTCCGATTATTTTGAAATTTTTTCCACATTTTTTTGGAGTCTCTCAAAAAAAATTCAGAATTATTATGAGGTTGCTAAGGTTTACATGTTAATCAAAAAGGACTACAACAATCGATGTTTTGTGTTATCTTACCTTTAAGGATATAAAAATTAAAAAATCAATGTAGGTAAAGTAAAAGAACCATCGTACATATATATAGCTCCAGGTTCTCTATATCCAAATTAAATATTCAATAATTTGTTTTAAACTAAATTTCCCCATTCTATATAGTTCATGAATTAATTATAATTATACATTTTCCATCATTCTTTAAAGAACATATTATATTATTCATTATTCTACAGCAAATTAAAAATAAAAACTATAAGATAGCAACAAACAAATTTTTTTAATTCATTTTTATTCACTATTTTTCAGATACAATAATTTCTACATTTAATAATATTAATAAAGCAAGAAATATACTAAAAAAATAATTCATATCGAAATAATAATCAAGAAAGAAAAACAATATGTGGCCACTCCCTGAATTTCTAGAAATTGTCATTAGATCAATTGAACATTATAATTTTAGTGTTGAAAAATTTAAATGGCTAATTCATATTATCTATACAATAACGTACTTTTTCCAAGCTGAAGAAATATGGATTCCAGGCTTGATTTATGTACAAATAAAAGTAAAGTTTACTTTTTTCGTGATAAATCTTGTGAGTATAAAATATTATACAGCTCAGGATATCACGAATGCTACCCTGCTCTGTTTGTCAGTATTTCCATGACATTCTATAGTCAAATTTATTTAATGTTCCTGCATTAAGGAACATTAAATAAGGAACATTTGTAGCCGGAAGTGAGAGTTTTCTGGTCGTCTTATTCGTGTTTTCAGTTTTGAAAATTTTCAAACACCTTACTTACGAACCTGTAGCTAAAATTTCAAAGTGAAAATACGAACACCAAGGACAGAAAACTTTCACTTCCGGTAGAGATATTGAATCAATTTGACTGTATATTATTTTTACAAAATTCTGTAAATGGTAAAAATGTATGAAGGACTGTAATAAAAAAAATCTGGAGAGCACACTTGAACAGCATACATATGAAAAGCAAAGCGGGGCGGAGATCACAGCCCCGGTGGCTCAATTGGTTAGAGCACTCGGCGTACTAAGCTGAGAGTGCTATGGAAGGTACGATGTGGGTTCGAGTCCCACCTGGGTCTTCGTTTCTGCTAATATTTCCTTTTCACTAACACTAATGTATACTATTCAAAATTGGATGGTGATGCACGTTAGTTATTTAAATAATTGAGCAATCTTTGATTTTTAAAAAAAATATATTTCATATATATTATTTCTTTAAATAAAAATTAAAATTAAAAATTCAGTTATGTTTAAGTATGACCGATTTTGGACATTTTTATTTGAATGAAGAGTACCTAGTATGTCACTTTAGCCCCCTCTCCAATTGAAAAAAAAAATCCTAAGAAATTTTATTTATCTATATTACCCGACCTATTGTATCAGAGTACTTAAGATTTTGTTGTTGATCCCTTTCAAACCATAACCAGGGCAGTTATAGCCTATAGCAATCCATCCCAAATTTTCACCTGATTGCAACTGAGGAAACCATGGAAACTTCAGTTCAAATGGTCGGCAATTTATGGAGGATGTCATGAATCACCTCCCGGAGGATTTTCTTTAGCTAGAATAAGAATTCCATGCAGCCATATTGAGTCAGTCAGGGTATCATTCAGGCTATTCCAAGGGGTACATTGCATGTGTATTAATCAACTTATACTCAGTAAACATTGAAATAACTTTAATTTATCTTTTATTTTAGAGTCTGTATTACATCACTTATTACATCACTTATTACTTCATATCTAAAACAGAATCTTGTATAAATGAAAATCTTCACAGCAGTTTTCAATCAAGTTTGCACAAGGTATGTGAATATATTAAGAAATCTAACCAATCAGTTCTTTTAACCACTATATATATGCTGTTTTTATGTTTTTTTTTTTCTGAATTTTATATTTATTTATTTTGAACAAGAAACGACCCTCAATAATATTTTCATTTCAGGAACCAAAAGTCTCCAAGTTCTCAATGGAAAAATTACCTCGTGATAAAGATAACAACGAATATTACTTGATGGAATTCTGGTATATTTATCATATTTATTTTAAAACACACATATATACACGTACAAGCAATTTAGGAAGCAAGTTATTTTCTTCATATATTTTTCATATCAACCAAAATTGAATTCCAGGCTTTAAACTTGATGTATTAATAATGTCCAACTTATCTAATATCTTGTTTTAATAGCTATCAATACTACTGATTTTCCCTCTGCTCGAGCTACAAGCTCATAGAGGCTTAAATGTTTATTTGTAACTCACCAACTGTATTATGTTTTACTATAATGAACAACAAAGAAAAAAAAATCGTCAGTTTAAAGCCTGTGGCTGATATTTTTAACTAGCTAGGCAACAATATATATTTACTATATGTTTATATCTGTGAAACTTATAGAAGTAATATACACTTGTAGTTAAGTCTACTAAAATTGTCGAATAATTATAATTTTCTTCAGATTGATAGATTGGTTTTGGAAAAGAAATATTAATTATTAGTTTGGATAACTTACATGTGAATTTTTTTCATAAAAGAAATTAAAAAAGGGTACCAAATTTATTTATGCTATACTCTTATTTTTTTTTAAATTTATTTTTGAGTCGACAATTAAGTTATTTAAAATAATATAAAATATGGCCAAAGTAACCAGTAGAAGCATAACCAAGTAACCAAGTAGAAGTATTTGGTCCTTTAAAAACGATAGGGTCTAAACGCCTCTAGAGGGCGTGGTTGCAATTTCAATTTTTATTCAATAATTTTCTCACTCAAAATTATCTAAAAGAAAAAAAAAATATTAAATATAAGAATAGCATAAATTAATATCAGAATTTGTAAGCGCCTGTAAAGTATACAATTATTTAACACGCATGTATTGCGGGATAGTATCACAAAATTCTATATTCGTTTTTAAATGCTGGCAAATTTGTTGATTTATCAATTTCTGTTTTAAAATAATTAACCCCATCATTTCACTTATCTATTTCTAATATATTTAACTTTCACGTAATACAATTACAAATACTTTCTTCAGATTGTATATAATTAGCATTTTTCACAGTGACGCTAAGTGCTGTTTACCCGTAGACGCCATATTTTCCTCCAATCATATAATATAATTATAACTTTCATGTTTAAATTCAATTCAAAATTAGAGTTCAAAATTTTATTTGTATCTTTTATGTCCGGAGATACAACGCTCTGAAAATTTGCTCCGAAAATTCACTACTTTCACGTAATTACGTGTAGTTTTGATGTTTCGACCAAAGTTTAGTGATTTTTGAAGTTTTTGAAAATTAATTATTAAATTACCACCAATTTTTTTATAATTGCAATTAAAAACAACAAGAATACCCTCTATATTCAATTTCATAATATTTAACCTGTTCTAAGCAATTTTTTTATTTTTATTTATTTTAACTACAAACAACAATAAATTAAGAGTCTTCATAGTAATTACAAAAGTGCCCTGAATTAAAATAAATAACAGTTAATTAAAATTTAATTTTTACTTTGAAGAGAGTATTTTTTTTTTCAGATTCGTGACATTTTGCATATATAACTAAGGCTGAAGTTTCATACGTATAGTTTCTATCAAAATTTCGGATGAACTCTGATTTATCTTGATAATGACGTCACATATAAAATTCAATAAATTAATGTATTTATTTACAGCGTATCTTCTTCTGTGGAATTTAATTATCAACCTCCAAATACGACATTTAGTGAGATCTCAAATATACCTGTACCATCAACGGTAATAAGTCTTAATTAATTATAATTACTTAATCATAATTAAGTTTAAAAAAATTTCAATACGTTAATAAATATAAAGTAGGTTATTTATAAATAAGGGTGCATGGACCTTTCACAAATGTAAAAATGCAAATAGAAACTACATTTTTTTCTTAATGTACACTTTCTATACATAATTTTGAAACCCTGATTTTAAAATTGTTACTTAATTGTTTCAAATAATTAATTGACATAAATTCTTCTTTCAATAAAAATAAAAAATGGGGTGCATATTGACCAAAATCTATCCCCTTATTGTTACCATATATTATGTTACATTAGGGGATAAAATGTTCAGCAATTATTACTTACTTACTTGTTAGTATAAACTTAATATATAAATATGAGATCTGTTAATGTATTTTTATATTTTTTTTCAGTATTTGGATAAATATATGGAAGGAAAGTTTATGACCCGTGAATTCATTGAAGGCGTAAGTACAAAAATTAGTTACATATAGGAATATTTCAATATAGCGCTTTATATTATTATGTAAAAAATATGAAATTAGCGTTGTCACATTTTAATATAAACTCTAAATTATAATTTCTATAAGCTTTGTATTTTACTATCAAATCATATGAATATTTAACTTAGGAATTCAAGAAAGATTGAGAGATGCATGCTAATTTTGGTTCAAAAATTCAAAACAATTCAAACTTCTTTTATTTCTTAATATTATTAGTCCAAGCGTTATAATATTAAAGATAATTTTAGTCCCAAATACAGTATCAAATGATCCATTATATAGTTAAATTCTAGATATAT
Source organism: Siphlonurus alternatus (assembly GCA_949825025.1). NCBI lineage: Eukaryota > Metazoa > Arthropoda > Insecta > Ephemeroptera > Siphlonuridae > Siphlonurus > Siphlonurus alternatus. The sequence continues at coordinate 9,947,601 of OX463783.1, forward strand.
AATAAATTAAATTTTATTATTTTTTAACACTTTTTTTGCGGAAATATATCTGAATTGATATTAATTGTAAATTAATTACCACAAATTTAATTAAACTGAAAAAAATATATTTTTTAAAAGTTATTAATTTGCTGAAACGTTGTTAAATTTTGGTAACTGTTTTCTTGTTATTTTACAGAAACGAGATGCCTATATTAAAGTAGGAAGTGGTTTAATGCATGCTATAAATGTGGTGAGTATTTAAATTATCAAATTTTAAATTTAAATAAATAAATAATTTAAATATTAAATTTAAGACATCATTAAAAGCACGAAAAGGTTTTAAATCTTCCATCATCTTGGTATATCATTCATACATACTTAATAATTTAAAGCTTTAAGGTGGATTAATATTATTGATTTTCAATGATGTCATGTGACGCGAATCTGACACACCTTCTATATTTAGCGATTAAAAAATAAATAATTTAAATTTAAACAAATGACATCACTTTCATGACAGCTCATTTGGTCTATATCTACGTATGGTATAATTTTTTGGGTAGTTATTCAAACGCAGGCTATATACAGTACTACAAGTCTACTAATATTTTCAAATTCTCTTTCTATGCTTGTATGATTTCATTTGGAGCATTTTTTTACTAACTTTTTCAAATATTTAACTTGTCTAATCAAGGAATAGACAGAGTGCGTTTATGCAGGAAGGGAGAGACTTTTATTGAAACTAGATATGTATTAACTATATTAATGATTGGCAATTAATGTATTAAAAAGACACCCCAGACTTTTTATAAAGCTTTTTTTACATTATTTAAAAAAAAATTATAATTTACTTTAATTTTTTAGCTGTTTTAATTTTAACAATAAGAAAGGAAAACGCATAATAAATTTAATATGTTATTTATTAAATAAAATAATATTTCTTTATTCCAGTTAATCTGCAAATATTGGACGATAAATATTACAAATATTATAGAAAATTTTATCAAGAGGAAATTATTGAATATTTTGCAATTATTTGGCTTAAAGGATGTTATCAACTTTGATAGGGTAAGTGTTTTTTTATTGGTTCAGTACCTTATATTAAATCTAGCTACATCTATGGAAAGAAATCACTATCTTGAAATTATCTCAGCTGTTTTTATAGTTCGATTTGAAACTATAATGTATTATGTCAATATAGAAATGCAGCAGAACTAATCCAAGATTGTATTTGTTATATTATTTTTTTATTATTATAATTTTTTATTTAATTACCGTGTCTGTTTGGCTGTACAAAGCATAGACCTGGTCAATTTTCTCAGAATATGTGGTAAGATTAGCAACCCCAGGTGAAGTCTCCAGGGAGGACCTCAGGGTCTCTGTTTTCAGGAGATGCATCTTAGAGACAGCCCTATATTTCTTAAAGGTTTTTGTCGGTGAATCGGCCATAATCCAATGCAAGCTACTATAAAAGTGGACAATCTTTATGAATAATGCATTTTTGGATAGAAGACCTAGCTACAGGTGTCAATTTTCTGAACCTTTTAACACTCTTAAAATTAAGGGGGAAGGCTCTGTGACGTCATAGTCATGCAACATCTTTCCCTATGTTTGCGTATTAAATATTTGCATGACTATGACGTCATATCGTTTCTCAGTACAATTTTTAATAGTGTTAGAGGTTTAAAAAAAAAAATCTGAAAAAAACAAAATTGACAATACAGGTCTTCCATCCAAATATGAAATAAAAAATTCATTAATGTTGTCAATTCGTTGATTTTGGTTAAATAAAATTAATAAAAGGGTAGAGTACAGAACACATTAATATATTTTCAATATAGTGCATGATAACTACCTTAATATATTGATCATTGTAAATAAACTATTTGTCTCATTTACAGGTATTCATTGAGAATTTGGAATTTTCTGAGTGTAATGGTAAATATTTTCACGTAAAAATGAATATCATGTAAGAATATTTTATTATTTTTATAATTTTATTATTATTTAGTATTATATTTGATGTATACATATACATACATATCTAACATACATAACATATTTCAATGCCATAATGTATTTATTTATACATATTTTTACACACATGCAGTTATGTTATTTCCATCTCATTTTGTTGAGTGAAACAGTGAAAGAGATAATAAAATAAAAAAATTACAGTTTGTAATAATGGATTAATTTTGAGTGACTTGCACAATAAGTTAAAAAGAGAGGGGGCGGCGGGAATCTTGAGTGTAGGGAACTGCATTCTAACTAACGTGTCAATATATAAAATAGTGTAAACAAAGAGCTTACACTATAAGATCTCTGGTATAACCATTAGATGATAGAGAAAAATTGTCTGCATGCATCTTTTCCCCAGGATCTGAAAAAAATTGTTTTTGCACTAAATAAATATGAAGTTTGTAATTTTTTTCAATGGAGTATTGCCCTCAATTTTTTTTATTGCAGAAATGGATAGAGCGTGCAAAGTTATGCTACCCTGATTTTTTTCAGATTTTTTAGAGCCCGGGAAGTATTTTTTAAAAAATATTGAAAGTCCTTTTTGTGACGTCACGCGGCGGCAAGTCATATCTTTTTCTTAAGGAGCGGCGTCTCGTGACGTCACAAAAATACAAACATTCTACAAACATTTCAGTATAATGTAATAATTTCTCATAACTTCTTATTGTTAATTGTTTTTTTTTTTTTTTTCTTTTTTTCCAGATATTATGCAAAAATATTTCTACCTTTGAATAAAATTGACCCACAAGCCAGGGAAGATTTAATGAAGGTGATTTTGAACACTATTTCCTAATTTATTATATTACATATTTTTTTAACTTTAAAAATATGTCAGCTCAAAATAAGATGCAACTTATAATGTTTATTCAGCATTTAAATTTATACACACCATAATTGTAATTAACAATATCAACCTGGTAAAGTATAGTAGATATATTATGAATGCATGTTTATTTAATTTAAGTTTTTTCAATGTAACAACTATTTCTTCTGCGCACCAGTTTTTATATTTTTTTCTAATGTATAAATTTATTGAGTCTGTTATATTTAACAGAATTTTATTATTTATAGATGGATTTAATTATGATTCAACCAACACCTGAGATTAGTCCTTTACAGTCCTTTATTACTAAGATATAATAATTCTTCACCTCAGAATGGTGGGAATGCTCAAGGCAACTTGATATTTGTTACAATGATAGCTAGGCTTTATACACCAAGTGTACATGAAGTCTATAATTGCAACAAAACATCATGGTGATTATTAGGAACTGTCATATATTCTGAGGCGAAGTGGCATTCACAAATTTAGACTCAAGGTCCGATTTAGGGATTCTTATTTTAAGTTTTAAAATTGTGTCTAAAATTGAGCCTAAAATCATGCTTTAAATTATTGGGCCTTAAATTGAGCCTTCCAATGTTGTGACAGATGCAAAGGCTTGATTTAAGGCCCAATTGAAAACTCAATTTTTTGACGCAGAAGTCTCAAAATTAGGGCACCCTAAATTAAGCCTGATTTATGTGAATTGTGTTTTTCTAAAGATGTTTTTTTAAATTATTTTTCAGACACATGCTATAGACATACATTCAATTTTGAATAATCCACAGTTCAATTTTGAAGAGCAGGTGGTCGAAGAACTTACTGAAGTGAGTATAAAATATTTCTTATGAAATAAAAATTACGAAGAAAATGAGCATTGTTCTAAGAGAATCAGCGCTTTTATATTCTTTGTTTTGTCACTTATGGTCTATATATCTGGTAATATTTTAAAATTACACATTTTCAAGTAGATATAATTTATAAAAAATATTAATGATAGAAGATTATTTTGCGTTCTTATCAGTCTTATCATGCGTTGCTCCCTTGACGCTGTATAAAAAAAATATAGTTTCATCGAATTAATTAAACCGTTTCTCTTTTATAAGTTCTGCCACAAAATATCATAACCGTATAAATTAAAAAGTCCTCCTATAAAACATTAATTGTTTTGATTTCATTCTAAATATTATATTGATTTGCATAAATTTTACTTGAAAATTTGCATAAATACCCCCCCCCCTCTTCATTCATCTCGCATGCAGTAACTTATTTGCTTGCGATTCAGGACGAATAGAAAAATATTTATGAGGGAGGAAAGGGGGAGGGGAGTTTATCGTGTGACAAAATTTGTGGAAAAAAACATTAGCAAATGTTATAATATATAAAAATAAATGTTATAATGCGAATAATAATTAAGAAAGTAGCTAAAGTTTGATAATCATAGCATTACGAATAAAGAGGAAGGAGGAGGGGAAGGGAGTCAAGCAAACCACGGGTTAAAACTCTGTATATTTTTATTTGAATTTTTTTTCATCACTATTTTTGTTGTTGTTACAGAAGTATCATATACGCTAATTAAAAATTACTAATATTTTTGTATTTTTTTTAGAGTAATCATTTATTAAGGATTAATGTCAATGGTAACTTAATGGTATATAACTAGTAAGATGGTACAACCCACTCTGAAATTTTTTAAAAACCTTCCTGAAATCATGAAATTATTTTCATTAAGAAAATTAGACCAAAATCGGTGAAATTCTCGAAATAATCAGTATTTTAAGATTTTAGCATTGTTTTAAATGGGAACTGCTGTGACTTTTAGTCAAATCAGTGTCTTTTTCAATGTATTTACATAAGCAAAATAATAATTATTTTATGAACTAAAATATTTTCAGTTTAACATCAGAAAATTATATTGATACAGAGCTAACACGGTGGCATTAATCCTTAAACAATTTAAACATTTTTCAAACTTTAAAATAGTTATTGATGATGGTCGCATCTAATAATTATATTCCCTCACTTCTCCTTGGTAATGTTAGGGTTACACTAATAAGCATCCTGATTTGTATCCACAATTTAATTCAATCCACTCTTACAATACTAGAAACAATAATCGTACTTTAGTGGATAAAAAAAATTCAGTGTTTGCGGAAAGAAATCCCCAACCATCAATGCGCTAAAATTTACGATTTTCTTCCCTCGTGTGTAAAAAACATCAAGAGTGACTCTCTTTTCAAATCAAAACTGAAATTAATATTAATTAACAAGGAATTCTATTCTATTAAGATGTTTTTTGCAAAATAAATTGCCAGAAAATTGTTTACAATTTTAAATTCATCTGTTTGTTTTATTGTTATAAATGATTGTTGTTTGTTTTTTCTCTTTGTTAGTGATTTTGTATTGTTTTTGACCAATATCCATATTTATTATATATTGTTTTGTATGTTTTTGCTATATGTTATATTCTCTGACGTGATCAATGTTGTCTTGTACAACCTATATGTTCAAATAAACAAATAAATAAATAAAAATAAATAAATAACGTTTCCAGCGTTTTTAAATTCTAATACGTATCTTAACATGCAATTCGTATATTGATTATACAGGTATTATAATTATTATAATATATTTATGTTATTTATGTTGTACAGCTGAAACGTTGGTTCTCATCTCACAGGGAAGACAGGGAGAGAGAAAGGGAGAGGGAGTCGTCTATTGCTTTGGTCACAGATATTTTGAAGACTACTTATTATTATGACATTGACTGCAGTTTTCCTGCTGTCGTAAGTATACGATTATTTTTGGTATTTTAATACAATGTATCAACCTCAAATTTTTTTGCAGAAATGGATAAGGGGTGCAAAGTTATGTTACTCTGATTAGTTTAAATTTTTTTAGAGCCCAGGAACTATTTTTTTTTTTTTTTAATTATTGAATGTACAAAGTGATGCCTCTTGAACGCCTCTCAATAATAGGATAGGGCCACTCTAATTACTTTAATATTTCACAACATTTTTTGTTTGCATTTTTCTTACATTTGCAATTATAGGTGAGGGCCTACTTGACCATGTGGGGGTCTACATTTAACGTTTTGGGGGCCTAATGAGCGATCGCTCACCAACTCTTATGACCAATCCGAGCCTACTCACTTCTGCCTGGCAATGTTTTAGGGTTACGTACGCTAATTAGGATTCCAGCGTAGACATGTATTATTTTTTTTTAAATTCTAATATACATATATCTTTTAATCTTCACAATATATTGATTATATTATAAATTTACGTTTTGCAGCTGAATCATGTTCGTTCTCTTCTGAAAGAGGGAAAGGAAGAGAGAGAGAAACTTTTGTCTGTTGAAATATATAATCACATGTTGACATACGTTGATAATCCGGCTACTGTAAGTATGTTATTTTATTATCAAATCATAAAAACGGCTTCAAAAAAACACAACATAATATTATATATATAAAAATTCATTCAGGAACGGATCAGGAGAGAAGGGAAGCTGCGGCCTCCCTCTTAATTTTGAATTTAACATGGGCAATATAAGCATTTCCACCACTTCAATTTTTTTAACATTGACCTTATGGAGAGTTGCGTAGTTTCAAAACCGGCAATATGCATTTTCAGTAAGGGTTAATTTCCTGGGAAAAAAGTTGGAGTTATGATCTTAGTTGAAAATGCATATTGCCGGTTTTGGAACTATGCAACTCACTGTTATTTCCCCTTCCCTCCTATCCGAAATTTGGTTCTGTATGTATCTATTCACCTAATAAATTTAATGATAAATTAATTAGGTGTGGTATTAATTTAATTATGTTTATTTAAGATCGAGATCTTCAATAACACTACTTCTGAATTCTGGTTGATTGTAAGTATTATAAAGTTTATATTAGTTGGTAAAAAATAATATAATTGATAAAAGATGCATCAAATTTGCAAATTATGATTACAAATATAATGGGAAACCACAACTACTTTGAAATTTTTTATTTTATTTTTAAACTTTATTAACTTTCATTAAAGATTTAAAAAAAAAAAGCTGCTATAATAACATTTTATAAATATTTCCAGTACTATGCTATTGCTACTATTTTCAGATATTATTGATTTTTATTTTTATGAAATTAATTATTTATCTCAATCTTTTAGCATGCAAAACGCTTTATGGTGCGAGTTATCAGAGGAATTAGATCATTTGATCTTGCATTACAGCATCGATTACTTTGTAGCATCCTTACATTGGACAAGGTAAGAACTAGCTACTGTACAAGAAAAAAGAAAAAAGTCCATCTTAATGCAAATTTTTGTTTTGCTAAAAGGTGCAAAGTTATGCTATACGATACTCTTATTTTCTTCAGATTTTTTAGAATCCAGAAACTATTTAATTGAAAGCCCATTTCATGACGTCACGAGGAGGCACTCTTTAAGGATAGGACTTTGCTTCTGCAAAAAGGGGCGTGGTCATTAAACCAAACTATCGATAATTTGTTTGAAAATATTTCTCTAGAAAATCTGAAAAAAATCAGAGGTATTTTAACTTTTCAACACTATTTCTGCTTTTAAGATTTTTGGGGTTTTGGTATACTTTATTCTGACCGGATACTTTTTAAAATATGTACCTTAAAATTGAACCTGCTGCAATTTTATATTGCGAATGAAAGTCCATAAAAAATCCTAAATTTATATGTAGGTTTTGTCTATTTTATTGTTCTAAAATAATACTAATAAAAATATGTGTATCCTTTCAGAGAATACGGAGAATTGATTTCAATTTCACAGAAAATTCAATTGAAAATTTCTGCGTTTGGTGAGTTTTATTTACAGCCTTACCATTTAAATATATATCGTTAGAACCTATATAGTTTCAAAATAGGTTGTATCCCAAATTTAAATTTCCTTATTTCCTTTGTCTCTCTACATGAGGCTTAGGCAGATGAACCCAGGTAGGGGTTCATGCTGTCCTGAACTGTATATTTATTTCAATTAAAACTTCGTGTGGATTTTAAAACACAATTATATATTCTGAGGCATGATTAAATTTAAATTTTTTTAAAATTTAAAAAAAGAGATTCGTGTGTTACACATTTCAAAAGTAATAAAATTTTAACTGTTCCATGCATGTATATTGTTCATTGTGCAATGTTTAAGAGGAATCATCCTGAGCTGTTTATAATAGCTGATACAGTCCATTGTTATAATACAAGAAATAGGAACAACCCTCGGGTTGGAAAACAGAGTTCAGTGTTTGCTGAGGGGAATCCTCATTTTCAATGTGCAAAAATTTATGATTTTCTTCCTTCTTGTTTAAAAAATCTGGAATCTGATTCTGTTTTTAAAGCTAAGCTTAAATCTGTGTTAATTGATAAAGAATTTTATTCTGTTAAAAGTTTCTTTGCTAATAAATTGTCTGAGAATTGTTTAAATCTATAATTTAAATTTCAATGCTAGGCTTGTGTTTTTTTTTTATGATGAAATTTGTGGCTGTTTTGTTTGTTAGTATAATATGTGATTTGTTTTTGTATAGTTATTAATATTTTGGTATCTTGTGACATTTGACGTGATGTATGTTGCCTTGTGCAACCTTTAACTTCGAAATAAAATTAATATTATTATTATTATTATGATAATGACTTACAAAAACAACATTATATACTGGCCACAAAACATGAAGTAAAACTACCAGAGAAGAGCTATATAGTACACTATCAACTCATTTTAAATGTACTAAAATTTCTTTACTTTTCTTTTTAGGTACAGTGACTTCTCTTTCATAAAGTGCAAATATGGGGTAAGAAAAAATGTTTTTATTCTTTCAAAATATGATTAATTTTTTCCATTTTATTCCAGCTATAGAGTGTAATATTGCGAATATTTTGTTCAAGATATCATTTAATTTTCTGGAACAGTACAACAAACAAATTTATTACATTTTTTTTTTAAATAATTGGACTGCCAGTAGCAAATTTTGTTGTTTTTTCCCGATTCATATTTTTATTAACTATATTTCCAACGTAGTATTTAACAGTTGATATAGGTGGTATTTTAACATTTTTAACACAGTCTTATGAAGAACGTACAAATTAAATATATTTAAAATTTAAATGTTTTTTAGGTACCACATCCAAACCAGTGGACTTACGAGAAAGACTCCAGTCTCTTGTCTTCCGTGTCGTCTGCTCCAGAACCATCTGATGTTCCAGATGATAATGGCCGTCGCCCAGGGGTGAGTATCATCAAAATTCTATTGAAGAAATTTGAGGGTTTACTCTGATTTTTTTATATTTTTTTTTTATATATTTTTAACAGCTAAGAACAACTAAAAATAGTATTGAAAATTAGGTTACGCCCTATGGATGAGATATTTTGGTCCTTAATGAAATAATAAGGCCTATATGGGGTCACACGTTCAATAATTTAAAAATCAGAGTAACATAATTTGCTACCCTCTCCATTAAATTCTTCAATAAAAATATGAAACCCTTTTAAGGGCATTGGGTGTAGCACCGGTAGTTGGCAACACTGACGTATCTTCACCATGTTAATTTTTTATCATTGCTCCTCGGAGTAATTTTTATGCTAGAGCTAAGCTGATTGCTGTAGTATCAAGATAATTAGTAGCCCAAGTGCACAATTTGGCTAAATAAAGCCTAATTTAAAGAAAAGTATTTTTTTTATATATTTTAGAAAAATGCATGTAAATTTAAAAAATTACTAAAAAATACTTTTCTTTAAATCAGGCTTTATTTAGCCAAATTGTGCACTTGGGCTACTAATTATCTTGATACTACAGCAATCAGTTTAGCTCTAGCATAAAAATTACTCCGAGGAGCAATTAATGATCAAAAATTAACATGGTGAAGATACGTCAGTGTTGCCAACTACCGGTGCTACACTCAATGCCCTTAAAACTCATTATGAAATTACCTTCAGTTTTCATTCCTCTTTTAAAACACTGTAATGGAGAATCTGAGGGATTTTTTTATTACAATATTTGGATAAAGAACCTCAAGTTATATGTATTTTCCTATACTTACGTGTTAAATATATTTACATGACTATGATGTCACAGCGATTTGTAGTACCATTTTAAGGGTATAATGTTGTAAGAGTTCAATTTGAAAAATTGATAATTCCTCTATCAAAATATGCAACATTTATAAATATACGTTCCATATGTCTCTATTCATCAGGCTGTTCATTTTTTTCCACTGATTGTTAATATAATTTATTCTTTCAGGCAATACAAACGTTGATAAATATATTGGGATTTCGAACGAACAAAAACAAATAATAACGCTAATTCGGTGGGCAGCCGCAGATGTGGGCCGCCGGTTCTCATGGACAGAATTACAACCATTAAGAATGAAATTACTTTAAAAAAGTTACTTACTTCAAAATAATGTACTCACCCATTCGATAGCCCACCTGAATTTACCTGTAATATGATGACTGCAATACCTTGATCATATAATAATATAAAAGGTTTTCAAATTCCATGTATAGAAGTAAAAAAAAACACGCACGTATTTATATTATAAAATCGTTCTAATTCAGTTAATTAAATAATTATTTACCCATGTATGTATGACGCATTTCTTATAAGTGGAAAATTGATAATATTTTTATTGCATGCATGCCATGAATAAAAAGAGTATAATTATATTGTTTTAATTTGATTTTTTTTTACTTTTTTTCCAAGTCTTCAAATTGATATTTTTTAATTGTTATTGTTTTTTACGGTCATGATGCTACCCTGCATTTAATTAAGCTTCATTAAAAGAATAACATTTAAAAAGGCGTGATCATGACAAATGCACTAAGTTGTTTGTAATTATATATATATATATATATATATATATATATATATATATATATATATATATATATATATATATATATATATATATATATATAATATATTATAATCTTTTTACAGTTAAATGTATTATAAATAGTTTAATATTTTAAAAGTGGTAAAAAAAAATAATGAAAGTTTTTGCAAATTTATTTCAATTTGCTATGTGTACAGAGAAACAGAGGAAAAATATAACCTGGTGTTAATGAATTTATTATGAAAATAATAAAAATATTATATTATTATAAAACCATATTTTTTTTATTTGAACCTTATTCACACAGGAGAGAGGAAACTATAGTTAATTTGAAAAAATAAATCCACTATTATAAAATATATAATTTTAATTAAAAATGATAAAATTTCTAACTATATATACTTGACATAATTTAACTTTCCTTGAAAAAATGCGCTGGCAATTCCATATGATTCACATAATTTAATTAAATATAGGTCATTATATAAGTATTTCAAATAAGAACATGACCTAATTATAAATTGACAATTTTGATTATGAATAGATTTCTTTACAAGAATTTTACAATTTTATTCTTCCAATTTACGATTAGATTATTTGAAAAGAGACCACAAACTACGTAATAATTATGGAAGGAAGGAAATAGGATATGTCATAAACAGGGACAGGACATAGTATTTCATCAAGTATATATAATATATATCTTACGAACTTCACTTAATTCTCATTTAAAAGGAAGAAAGTGAAGAGAGAAGTTTGATATAGTTATTAAGTTTACTACGATATCGGGTAAGAAAAATAATCAAATTTAATATATTACAAATAATAATATTATCAAACAATCATTTTCGCTGTATATTAAAAAAAAAAAAAAAAAAAGGGTTTTCAAAAATAAAAGATGCAAAACCACGCCCACTTCAAGAGTGTTCTGTTGAAGAAAATGCATTTCATTTATTGTCCAATGTAATATGTAATGAAATTTTTAAAATGTAATCTACAGAATGCTGACAATGGATAATATCCTGAATATATTTTTAATATATAAATGATCTAACAAGTTAATATGAATTATAATTTTTTACAGTTTTTTTTACCTTAAATACAACCTAAAAAATCGAGATGAATATTAAAACCTTTTCTTAAATTTTTAAATAGGAAATCATGGGGGACATTCACAAAGCACTTTAACCCCAACTTTAGCCCCAATTTTTATCCCTAGTACTAAACATGGTGCTAAACTAGAGGAGCTATAAGACATGGTTAGCCCCTGGTTTAGCACCATGTTTAGTACCAGAGATAAAACTTGGGGCTAAAGTTGGGGTTAAAGTGCTTTGTGAATGCGCATGCCCCCAAATGTGACTAATTCAATATTATATTTTCAGTAATTCCTGCACATCTAATCATGAAGGTTCTCTTATCAACAATGTTCGTACTCACCACGCTGATAGCCGCTGGTAAATATTTAATCAGCTCTCATTTTAATACGTATAAAAATTGTAATGACATTTTTATATCAGCTGCAGTAGAGCTTATAAAGTTCGGCCTTGGCTTCAATACTTTCACACTACGCTAATATCATTAAATTTATTGCATTGAATTCTATGACAAACAAAAAATTATTATTGAATTGTTGTGGGAGTTGTGTCAATTAAACTTAGATTTTTAGTTGTAATTATCATTATTTTCAAACTTTGAAATTATAATTTATATTGAAGAAGTAACTTCAAAATTAATTTAATTATGAATTACGACAAATCTTGAAATTTTTCCATCATCTTAATTATCAAAATGTGATAAGGATCTAATTATAAATTAATGCAATCAAATTCTGAATAAAATTTTATAAAGTTATTTAAAGACTTTTTAAGAATTTCTTAACACATAAAATTTTCAAATACTTAACAAACAAATATTAAAAGATGCATGGAGACAAAACAAAACTAACAAATAATTTGACCTCCTCAGGTTCTGCTCTGCTGTGCTACAACTGCGGTGGAGACCCTGACTGTGCGACTGTTAAGGATTGTCCCCAACCCACCCTCGACTACCTGGAGAACACGAGGGCGCGCTACTTCCCCGACTCCAAGGTGGACTACAGCAAGTCGCAGAACCTTCCCAAGCCGGCCTGTTACACGTCAATCACTACAGGTGAGACAGAGGGTACAATTCAGGACACCGAGAACGTTACTCTAGATTTGTTTCATGGGTACGTGTCTTTGTTGATGATTTTCATGAATAAATTTTTGGGGGTTGTGTCCCTATGCGTATCAATTTAAGACTGCATGGAAGGAAGGTTAAAGGGAAGTTGAACTTATAATCATGCATTCAAAAATATATAGGGCTAGGAAAAATGCTTATTTTAGGCCAATAATGGGCGCGATTCATAAAGCAGTTAGCCAGGTACCACGTTTAGCTTAGCCACGTTTAACTATACCTACAGGCTACAGGTTTTACGTGTTAAACCACATAGTTAAACGTGGTTATAAGTTATAAGCTAAATTTAACGTGGTTAGAAACCTGGCTAACTGCTTCGTGAATTGCATGTCACCCATTATATCTTAAAATTTTAAGGGGAGATGAACTCCCACCCCACACAGTCCACATTTTAAAGCAAAAACTAAGAAAAAACTAGACTTACCTATTATACAAAAATTGAAAATCTGTGAAAATTACCTATATAAGCTATACTTTTTATATATATCATAAAATTATACTGCTGTATTTAAAATAATCTCAGCTAGCATTGGGTAAAAAACATATTAAAATGATTAATTTTTTTAAATTAAAATTTCAACAAATTAAAATTAATTTTTTTAAAATTAAAATTTCAAAGGCGAGCAAAAGCTTAAAAATTAAAAACTATCTGCTTTTTTGACAAATACTTTTGTTGCCTTGCCACTTAGAAACAGGTTTCTTCATTGTACACTTTGTAGGTGTATTTCTCAAATACAAGCTTCTAATTAATTTTCTCCTCAGAGGGCGGACAAAAAGTTGCGAGACGAGCCTGCAGTGCGCTTGGAAGTGAATTGACTTGTGACGTTTTACGAGCTAATGCCAAATCCAGGAACGAACAAGTTGAGTCCTGCATAACCTGCACAGGTGATTTCTGCAACTCGATGCACCCAAACGTACCCGTACAGACTGGGGGAACCGTCGCAACTCCTCAACCGCCGTCACGACGTGTCACCGACATCATTATGCAAACTCAACCTTCAATTGAATTTAAAGAAGAAATTTTTACCACAACCGAGGCACTACCTATAGGACATAGTCAAGTCGATAAGAGTGCTGCTACTAGCTGTAGTTATGTTAAATTAACCCTTATGATATCAGTTTTATTAACAGTTATTGTAAGCGTAATAATTAGTTAATTTATTTTATTAAAAAAAGGGAAACATATTCATTAAAGTTCTAGCTTTAATTTGTTCCTAATTTATAATATATTTTAATTGATATTGTTTAATTTTGTTGAAAACAATATAGATTTTTAATTTTATTCTCTGATCTACATTATTTGTACAATACTGTAATTCTTGAATTTATATTATTTGTAGTAGTAAAATTATGTATAGTATAAATATTTATTTTAAATTCTGTTATATTGTGTATCATATTCAATCTTTTAAATTAAAATTATATACAATATATTTATTTCACACTCCCATTGGTTCATTGTTTATAAATTGACATCTGTAATAATTAAAACATTATTTTTTAAAGCATTTTAAAACATATATTTATTATAATAATAAAATTAGGTTTGGTATCTCGACATTATCGACTTAATTGTTGTTTTTTTAAAAAAATGTAGAGAAAAAGAATAATCATAATTTTATTATATTATACAGAGTTCATTGTAATCTTATTATATATTCCACAATACTCTACATATTATGTGAATAACGTACTCAGATCGTTGAAAAAATAAAATTAAAATATATTATTAAAATAATAATGCTCAGTTTTATAAGATATATGTGTTCTGTATTTATTTTCTTTATAATTAATTTACAATTGAGAAAAATGGTAATTTTGATATTATATATTATATATGCTAATTTATCATGGTTTTTCATGTGTATAATTATTATCTTACAATAATTATACATACTATTTTGATTATTATATAAAAGCTATAATAGCTCTAAAACATAGAACAATTAACACCACTCTCATTTTTTATAAAAAAAAAAAACATCCAAAAACCACACCAAGCAAACGTCCGGTACTATATGAGCCACATTTTTCCCGGCTTCGTGACTATAATCTGATATAACAGGAATTAATTTAATAGTGACTGTCAAGCCATCAAGATAATGAAATAATATATGATATTATATATAACGAAGAGCCATTATATAAGTACACGTCAGATGAGCAGACTATCTGTCCGGTACATGCATGTGATTTCCATATAGAACGGTTTTATTTTGACACAATTAAATTTATTTAACAATTATATAAGCCTAGACTTATGTTGTATGATGTACATACAGTAACTCGATTTATTCAAGGATTTTGTATGTATAACCTAGTTTTTTTTATATACAAAATCCTTGGATCTATTGACCTTAATATAAAATGTACGTCCACAGGCAATTTATAATATATATTATATACTGGGCATATATTATATTATACGTAGATGTAACCATGGGGATGATATAATTATAAGGCCAGCCGGGTTATTTGGAGGCGTGGATCCAGGGGGGTGGCTGGGGAGGCTGAATTTATCATGGGCAATATAGGCATTATTTCCCCTCATGTATACTCCAAATTTTGTTTTTAACATATTAGGCTTATGGAGACAGCTAGCACCCCCCGAAATTTTGAATTTATCATGGGTAATATAGGCATTTCCCCTGTACTCCAAAATTTGTTTTTAACATTTATGGAGACATCTAGCACCCCCCGAAATTTGGTTTTGATGGATTCGCGCGGCGCGCGCTCCTGAAAATATATATAGCAGAGCGGTCTCTGACCGCTCTGTATATATTATAGGCATAATATAAATTCGTAATTATAATATAATATTATATATATATGCACTGTAAATAAGTCTGACTAATTAAATTATATTATATATAGTCTTATATAGACTGCACCGACTGCATGCATGCTAACGATCAATATAATATAGTTTTAACTTAATTGTATACCTATAATATAATCTAATATATTATAGTGTGAAAAATACAAACAAATTTTTGTTCTTATAATATATATATATATATATATATATATATATATATATATATATATATATATATATATATATATAATATATATATATATATATATATATATATATAATATATTTAAGATTCCTCTTAAATATATTATTATATAAAATTTATATATATGATTTATACGGGTTAATTTATTATTATTATTTCCAAGTACTAATTATAATTGTGTTCTTTAATATATTTTATGTTTCTATTAATTATGCTCAATAATTTTTAATGTTCTATTATTTATATATGTGTACGTATGTGCATGTATAAGTTATAATTATTTATTAATTTGTGTTGAGTGTATAATATAAGATTTTTATGTTGTTTTTTTATGTTTATGTAATATATAATATGTACACTGTAAGAGTGTTCAATGAAAACTTTAATTAAAATAAAATTTATATTTTATTAGGGAAATTAATATTTGTCGAAATTTCCAGACATTAATTTAAAATTTGGACCGCTGTGTTTGAGAGTCGTTGAGAGTTGAAATGCGCAATTTTTTTCTGTAAAAGCGGGAATATTACAGCTGATCAAGAAAGAGCGTCATTTCCTATTTTTATTGCTCTTATTAAAGCGAGTTATCTCGCATATTTTCATCTAAACATGATTGAAAATTATGATCAGGTAATATATATTTGTGTATTTAACATCCAGAACATAAATTTACACGAAGTACTACTTTATTCTTACGTAAATCAGTAACCAAAGTTACGCTTCTTTTGCCTCGCTGTTACCTCGTGTTTCCAGCATTAGGAATTTTGATTTCACCCGAAATACATGAATAATATCAATTATATTATTAATTTAGGTATTTTTTATTGATCTAACTCATTTTAGACTCTTTTTAGTTGTTTTTTGGGCTCTTTGTTCAAATTTAAAGCGTCAAATATGTGCAATGATCAACGAAGAACGAACACACGTGTTTCACTTATAAAATATGCATGTATGCAGCAAGGCAGAGAAGTTTCAAATCGTATGGATGATGAATGATCATACATGCATACATTATATAAAATTAAAATCCCTCATAACCATGCATCTTCCTGCTGCACTGCTCGTCATACAGTATTTATGTGGTTTTCATCATGTTCGTAATGTCCCATCCATATATCATATGGCAGCCATTGCGTCTGAAATTGCAATATGTAGTGCAGTTTTTACAAAGGACGAACTAAGGAGAACACAGGCGCGAATCGAGGTGGGGGGGGGAGGCTGCAGCTTCCTTCGAAATTGAAATTTTGGTTTTAACGATACAATAGGTATTTCCCAGCCACAACATTTTTTTCATTTTTTTTTAATAATTGGCATTCCCTTGTAAAAAAAACTTATGATTTAGTATACTTTATCATACATTAATATAGTATAATTTAATAAAAATAGTATACTTCCAGCTATAATAAAGTATACTTCAGTATAGTAAAAAAATTATAATTTTAATAATTATTTCGCCTGATTCAGTATACTTATTATACTAAATTTATTATAATAAATGTTTGATATATGTATCATTAATTTATTATACTTAATTATATTAAATTTATTATACTAAGTATACTAAAATTATTATACTTAGTATAGTCTCTATAATTAAAATAGCATAAATTTAGTAAATCGTCCCACGTCCGCAATAATGAACAATATATATGCTACCAAGATCTTGTGTGAAATAATAAGACGTCTATGTCTTCTATTTTATGTATATGTTTGCAACAATGAGCTTTATTTTATATATTTTTCAAGCTTATTGCATTCACCTGCTATATCAGGGAGGTCGGCATTGCACACCAGATCATATGATTATTACCCCCGTTTGACTTTTGTCACTTTGGCACACAAAAATTCATTTGTCCGACAGGGTTATGAAAATTTTCAAAATTTCAGAATCTATTTTTTTTTTTTTATTATCAGCCAAGTAACTATTCATTCGTAATTTTTTTAATACAGCAGCTAAAAGTATTAGCAGCGTAATATAAAAATAGCCCTCTAGAAAAAACTTTTGTAAACGCGAATGGGTCAAGTACAATCGACCTGCTTTTTTATAAACCTAAGAATTTTACATTGATAAAGCATGTCATTATTTCTGAGACAAACTCGTCAATGTTTAAGAGTCATCTACCCGGGGAAATTATTTTAAAACTTACCCCTAACAATCCTTCCCAATGAAAAACTTTTTTACAGATCAAATTATTCAAACAAAATTGACATTAGAAATTATAATGACCAAATTTATACTCATGGTGATACTATAATTACATATATCAATAATAAAGATGTAAATAGTCTAAATATTTTGATTACTAATGTTATTCTTCATTCTACTATTGCAAAGAAAAACAATAAAAGAGTATCTAAACCCTGGTTTGATAGCGAATGTTATCTATCAAGGCAAGATCTTCTATCAAAATTTTATGCCAGCAAATTATATTTATTCAAAAGCCCAAATTTGCATGAGCAATTCATTCAGGCAAGAAGTTCCCTTACGAAAATAATTCATTCAGGTTGGATCAGGATCGGGTCGGGTCGGATCGGGTCGGGTTGGATCAGAATTTGAGCAGCACGAACTGATCGATCCCGAACTGGATCCAGCTCGAACAGAACCCGATCGAACTGGATCCAGCTCGATCAGGACCCGATCCACCTTGATCCTGACCGAACTGGATCTGAATCTCGACCTGCCTCAATCTGGATTTCTTCCTCGAAGCGACTGGAGCCATGTTGATTCAACTAACTGAAATTTAAAAATATAAAAATAATCTCTACTTATATATATCGTACAGTAATAACTCATTTTATATTGCATAAATTTAAGGAACCCAGATTAAAATAGCTTTACCTTATATCGAGCTTTTCCTTTTTCCAATTATACCTAGAATGCTACTTTAAACTACCAAAAAAAACATCACTTTGATCAAATTTGGCTTTAGTCTTGTTGGTAATATACCCTAGCTGTAGCCCAGTTATTGGTCGCCGGTTCCTTACGAAGAACGACATCGGATCATCAGAAGAACACAAAGTCGAGGTACTCGGTCCACAGGGGCTCTTCGACCAGTGTAGCACGTACTGCAGCTGGATGTTGATGCATGATGTCCTACTGCATGGCTGGATACTTACTTTAATTCACTGACTTACTATTGGCAGTTGGTATAAAACAAAAACCTTAGAATTGTAATATGTGCGCCAAGGTCAATACCTGAGAACCGGCAGCAAGATATTATTCCACTGGATCGAGACATCAGGCGTTGCCTTGGCGCACCACGAGTCTAAACGAGAGTTCTGACTGTAAGATTAATTTATTTACTGTAGTAGGTTGTCAGTAATATGCGCACATTATACATATTATTAAAATATGCTATCATTTTAATAGCTAACCTTGAATCTAAATAAGTAAAAAATGTTCTCTGGAAATTAATGAAACAATTGAATAGTACAATAAAACCTAATATCATTATAAAATATAATATATACTCTCTATGGTGGAGTACGTAGGAGTATATAGAAGGCAGATAATTTAAAAAAACTAAATTTTAATTCGCACAAGAAGAAATAAAAGTACAGTAACTGATCAATTTAAAGAACATTTATTTTTTAAAAAAATACAATTTAATTTTGAAATAACTAGTATCAAAAGCACAACAAGTAATTAAAAGTATAAAAAAGTTAAAAGTAATTCACACGTAATCAGTGCGGTGAATACACCGATTACTCTGAGACAGTAGAAAAATTACTATACACTACACATTGAATTCTATACCAAATAAAAAAGAATGAAAACTATTATGAAAAAAGTATAAAATAAAATTAATACATTTAACTTTTTTTTTTTTTTTTTAATTTTAATTTTGAGAAAAAAATAAAATTTATTCAATCACCTTATTATTATTATTTTTTTATGTCAATTTTGAGAAAAATCTTCCACCAATTAAGTCGCAATTTTTCATATTTGTCTTTCAATTAAAGTTTTTAAGTTGATCTATCAGAAAATGCAGTCGTGCTTCTAGTACTTGCCACTAACTAGATCACTTGCCCTCTTCGCCGTTCTCAGCGTTCTCTCTCTCTTTGAGAGAGTGTTGAAGCAACTCCGCAGCCGCTCTCTCCTTTTGCCGCATCTCGGAAAGCTTCGAACCAAGAGACTTGTTCATCGTGTCCGCGGAGCAGGGCGGCCACTTTTGATGAGCTGCCAGTTTGTTGACTCTGTAGGAAGATCCTCCTGCTCTACCTTTTTTCTTTTTGTCTTCTTCCTGCAACAAATCATTTCCGAATAAGATAAAATAAATAACTTCTTGCACATTCATTTTTTTCACAAAATATTGACTTTTGTTATATTTTTTGCTAGCCTATTTCAAATATCCTCTTCAAATGACACATTATCTTAATTAAATATTGGAATTTATTTCCATGTAAATTTTAAAAGTTGCATTTTGATACTTTAATGCTGGTTTACGGAGACGCAGAAATAAAATTCTTGCATAAAGCGTTTTGCGTCAAGATTCCACCTGGTTCACGCTCACTTGATTTTTGTTCTTCTTACGTCTTCGTAAGAATTCGGCAGTTGTCGGCACTTCTCGTGATCAGAATTCTTTCAATCAGTTAATTATTTTGTTCAGCTTCTGAGAGAGTTGAAGACATTTTACAACTTTTAAGTTCAATATTAAATCAAAATAATTTTTCGTTTTCTCCCGACATCAAGTGAAGACCAGAGACGGTTAGAGACCTCCGTGTCTTATTGCTAGAAATTTTATGGCCTGAGCGGGGTCCAAGTGTGGCGGCGCTGCTGCATCGCATTGGTGCCATTAGGCTACGGCCCGGCTTTCAGCTGCGCACGCAGCTGGCAGCCAGCGAGAGCCGGGCCGTGCCCAACCGCGCTCATGCAATGCAGCAGCGCCGCCGCACTTGGACCCCGCTCAGGGCAACAAATTTCTGGCCATAAGACACGGAAGTCTCTATAAGGGTCTCTGAGTGAAGACCTTCGCTTAGTTTTCTAGTTTTTACACAATTTCATTGTTTTGAAATCTCATTGGTCGGGGGCGGGGCAGACGCAGTAGCAAAAGTTGGTTAACTTTTGCGTCTTGGTCTGCTTCTAGCGTTTGGCGTCTAGATGCGTGAACCATGCGATAAGACAACACGTACTTTAACTCTAGCGTCTGACGCAGATTTTTTTTTTTTTTTTGGGCCTGCGTAAACCAGCCTTTAGTTAGTAGGTTTGAAAAACTACACTAAAAATTACTTTAGGGGAAGATAACACGAACAATCGATTATTGTTAGTCCCATTTGATTAACATGTAAACCTTAGCAACCTCATAATGATTCTGAATTTTTTTTGAGAGACAGTTCTTGGCATTAAAAAAATACGGACAAAATTTTAAACAATCGGACGATCCAATTTTTTAAATTATTTTTTTAGTTTCGATCTCCATGGGAAAGCCCCATACTGAAAATTTAAAAAATTCATTTAAAAAAATTGGATCATCCGCATGATACAACTATAATAGATAGGCCCATCAGCCCTACGAATTTGGACTGATCTGCGCATTTTGGCCAAAAACACCCAAGGTGACGTCACTTTGTGAGCTCAAAACAGCTGTTTTGCTGCACGAGGGGCCCCTACCGGAGCAGAGTTTTTGTTCAACATTAGCGAGAACGTTGCTTTTTATCTCATCTCAAATTTGATATTTATTTGCAATACTACAAGCCAAACCGGTTGCATTAACGTATTAAAAGAATTTTTAAACATTGCAATTCGCAAGCAATCTGGAGTAGAAGTTCGTATTTTTATTCATAAAGCATACAAAGTTGCTATTGGCTGTGCGCAGATTAGTCACCTAGCGTTTGCGCAGCTTCATTTGGATTCAAGCTTTTTTATCATGCGCACTTTGCAGAGCCATGCGCAGTAGACTACTAACATTTAAAACTCGTTTCTGCGCAGCTTTTCTAAGCCATGGCCATTCATTTACGGAAAACTCTATAATAGAGCAGAAAAAATTAAACGTATGCACCGTGCGCATGGGACGGCCCTGGATCATCCGATTGTTTTGAAATTTTCTCCATATTTTTTTAATGCCAAGAACTGTTTCTCAAAAAAAATTCAGAATTATTATGAGGTTGCTAAGGTTTACATGTTAATCAATTGGGACTACCAACAATCGATTGTTCGTGTTATCTTACCCTTAATAAAGTAGAGTGAGCGATTGCATTTTTCTAAATATTTTACTTTTTAAAAATAGTATAACCTGCCCTCTATTGACAAATGAAAATCAAAAAATTCCATGTCAAATGGCTTCACCACAAAAAATTCCCAAAGTTGGTGTTTCGGAGGCCTTATGGAATATACAACAGCGTTTTACTCCAACTTGTTTTGTTCCGAACTACGGTACCATTTAAAAAATACCTACGTAATCTATGTCGATATATTTAATGGATTTTTATTTATTATTTTTTTTATGGAGCCGTTTCCCGGAAAAAAATCTTGAAAATCCTTATGGCAATTAACCCGCAAAAGTATCAAGATATTTTTCCAGAAAAACGGCTCCGTAAAAAAAAAAACTCCCCCTCCCCCTTTTCCATGGATTGGTGCCTGATCTGTGTGAATTGATCGTAACTCAACAGGAGGGGGTAGCTGCAGAGGGGGCTGTGGCTCCCCATCCTACTCATCCCCCCACATTCGTTGAAGTTTTGAATTTTACGTAAATAAAATAGGCATTTTCCCGGCCCCCAGTATCAGTTTACGTACAGTACAAACATTATTGCCGTAAATTTGTAATTGGTAGTACGTACGTCCGCTATTAATATTTTGATAATAATTTGCATGCGTGAAAATTATAATTTTATAATAAATGGTTTTTATTACAAATAAATTTAAGCTTAACTTACCAGATATCACTGTAACTTTTTCTGGTGTAGGGAATTTTTAGGCAACCTCTTTTGTGTTCTTTTTGCCAGTTACGGAACGCTGGACCAATGTGTTGACTCCCCACACCGTGTGATCCAAGTCCATGATGTACTGCCCAGGATCTTTTTTGTTCGACAACAGAAGCTCCAATGTTTCGTAGGGAATCCAGATGTCTGCACCCAAGTAAATCTGGAAAAAATGAAGCCCAAATTTTAACTTCATATCATTATGATGTGTATTTTGTTCAACGGTAGTCTAATTAAAAATTTTCAGGTTACAAGATAAATCGAATAATATATATATTGAATAACCCTGACCAAAGTCATACAGATATATAAATAGTCAACAGGTGTTTAGAGAGAATGTATCGCAAAAAAGTTAAAACAACTCACTTTAACAATGATCGAACTTGCATACGACTGTAGATATGGCTTACCAAGTAGAGGCAAAGTTGAAAGAACCTTGTGATAATCCCAGCCGCCTGGTGACCCAAACTGCTTCGTAGACGACAAATCGTTGTTGGCACTACCCGTGACCTGAAACACCACTCGCACCAATAAGTATATATATTTTTTTAAATTGTTTATTCAGAACTCAAACATACATATTACAACAAAAATACAAGATAAACCCCAAGAGTTTAGAACTCGTAGACGGGGAACATTAGTTTGTTATTTAAAGATTTCGAACAAGATGGCAGAAATTACCAATCATCCTATTTTATACATTAATTGAAATAAATAATACAGATATTACGTACACTGTATCATATAATTAAAAATAGTGATTATAAAAAAAAAATAGATCAAATAGTATGGATAGTATACTAAATATTCCAAATAAATATAGTATTATACATACATATTATATAAGACAATATTTTGGCTTTAAAATAAATAGTGAAATTTACATACTGTACTTTAAAGAGGAGTCAGCGAGTTGAGTGCGCACACACTTTTGCGCAAGACGTTATGCACGA
Source organism: Siphlonurus alternatus (assembly GCA_949825025.1). NCBI lineage: Eukaryota > Metazoa > Arthropoda > Insecta > Ephemeroptera > Siphlonuridae > Siphlonurus > Siphlonurus alternatus. Next base: position 9,971,370 of record OX463783.1, read on the forward strand.
TGATGTGCACACGAAAAAGTTTTGTCGGCTCCTCAAAAGCTGTGCAGTAGAAATTTATGTAAGTTGCGCAATACGAGCATCTGCTGAAGTTATATAGTGTTGTTGATCCCGTTGATCCAGCCAGCTGTTAACCAGAAGACCGCAGCATTTGAAATAAAACTTTGCCTCGAATTTTGGTATTGTATCAGAATTTTCTCAAAATTTTTATGAAGAGCTAATAAAGTTTATGACTTTTTCTGATTCACCATAATATGTTCTATCTTGGAATATTTTTTAAACACATTGTACGGGAAATTGCGAAAGAAATTAAAGTTCGAATAAAAAAGAAGCCACGTTTTCCGAGCGTTAGCATGGGGACATAGATGGACGAAGTCATCAACTTTTAGACCAAAATGCTCAAAATTTTTACGAAGGCCGGTCTCAACTGATTTCAGATCCTTATTTATGGTGCTCCGAAGTAACTTTTTACATTTAAGAGAAGAAGCTTTACCATCGGTCAATTTTTTGCTCACTCTACTTTAATAAGTTACAGTACATACTGTATTATTAAAATTGATATAACTTACTCAATCATGTGAATCAACTGACTGAAGTCATTGATAAGTATGCATATTTGATTTTCATCGGCATGCACTAGTTAATTCAAATACCTACAAGTAACTCTATTTTTTATCAATTTGCTCATCATAGTATGCATGACACATGTATGCATAATATATATAATTCATACTTCGAGCAGGTATTACAGCTAGATAGCCATGCCTTTTATCTTCATATAATTCTTATGCATACGTATTAATTATAATTATATAAAGTTAGATATGCATACAACATTGTATATTTGTCAAAATTTACCAGCATGCATGAACTCTCTTGGAAACCGCATTTCACAAAAATTTTATATGCACCAAAACACATGCACGAAATAGACAGTATCATATTGTTAAAATATATATGAAGCAAAGGCGGCGGGGGCACTAAAATTATATATTATTGTTCATCATACCTTAAAAGTGTAGGCACGCCGCGTCCCTTTAATTTCTGGTATGGCCTAGATCCTCAATGTACCATGTCCCTGCATGGCATGGAAGTCGCGCGCGGTCTTGTTGAACACAGCTAGGCCGTGCATAAACCATCTGTAATGCATTAACCACAAAGTACTCACCTATCAATTTAGGCTGGAGATAATCTCCAGCCATTAGTGCATGAGATACTTATCTAATTGATACTTTTCTTGGTGATAAAACGCGATTTCTGAGTGGTTTTCTCTGCTATTCAGGGAACTCACACGTAAAATCAGCCATTTTGATTGTTGACACTCTCCCTCGAAAAATCGATTTAAATCGATTGTGTGGCATTTGGCGCCGGCCCGTTTAAAATTTTTAAACACTGTTAAAAATTATTTTTTTAATGCTTCTTTTTACTACGAGTAAAAACTATTATTTAAACTACGAGTTTATTATAAATAATAGTTCAGAAAAATGGAGGACCAAAATAAATTAAAAATTTACATTAATTAAATTTATAACTTTTAGGTCCTAAAATTTCGCTGGAACCACCAATTATATGTATATTTAATTATCTGAACCTAACTGGATCCAGTTTGAACCTAGCTTCATGTTTCCTGACCCTGTCTGATCCATTCCTGACCGAACTGGATCCAGCCTGATCCATTCCTGACCGGACTGGATCCAGCCCGATCCATTCCTGACCAGACTGGATCCAGCCCGATCCATTCCTGATCCAACTGGATCCAATTGGATCCAGGCTGGATCCTTCATTTTTGTAAGGGTTGTTATAAGGCTTTATTGAAACAGAAAGAATTAGAATTTAAAATTAAATCCGAAGATAAAATGATTAAAGACGCAGAGCTAGAACCATATACATATCTTAGGAAAGATAGACCACGAAATAAATCATGTCCAATTAACATAGACAAATGGGAAAACTATTTTACAAATATCCTAAATACAGATAAATTACAATCTGACCAAATTCTCAATCTTTTATCATTAACAAGAGACTATAAGTGTAACTCAAATTTTACTCCTCTTAGTGAATTTGAAGTTTATAATTGCATGCAAAGCCTAAAAAGCAATAAAGCTTAATTCGGGCCCAGATTTTATTACAAATGAACATTTGAAGCTAGTAAGCAAGTCGTTAACCCCAACAATCACCAACATGTTTAATCTTTGTATTGAAACGGCTACAATTCCGGAATTGTGGCAGATCGCCTACCTAATGGTATTATACAAAGGGAAGGGTAATATTATGTCACCCGACTCATACAGAGGTATTATCCATGGTGATACCATGTACAAACTTTTCTCGAGATTAATTGCAAACAGGCTTTTTGATTCCACCCACTATCTTATTCCAAAAGAGCAATACGGCTTTATGCCAGGACGCTCCACAATACAAGCTGTATCCACAGTATATAATCAAATTAAATTAGCATTGGAGAAGCCAAAGGGTCATTTATACATTGTTTTTGTAGACTTCAGAAAAGCTTTTGATTCGGTCAATAGAAATTTGCTCATTGAAAAGCTGAAGTCACTTAAAGTAATTCCTTTTGAAATTTTGAATATCTTAGCTGTTATTCTAAATATCAATTATGTATGCGTTCAAGATCGCTTATCATGTTCTAGATACCAGAAATTTTGAACAAGCCATCAATTAGAGCAGTTAGCAATAATAGCATCATGCAGTGTTAAATTTATAGAGCAAGCGAGCATGCAGGATCAAAGAGGTTTGGGATGACTAAACTTGCATTTTAATCTCTCAACAATTAAAGCTCGATCTTATAAAAGAAAATCATCAAAAAGTATCCTTTTACCTTAATGAATGTAAATATTAACAAGAAGAAAAGCAATTATGGATACTTCCCGTCACTTTTCTCCATTTTCATCAAATGACGCCATCGTCGTGTTCACAGAAATTTACCATCAGCTGACTAAATTATTACAATGCTTTCTGATGCTCATTTGTTTTTAATAGTAGCCATCTTGTATAATAATAAAATTATACTTCATTATAATTTAGTATACTTATTTTATTATAATCCTGTAATATTATAATTATACAATATTATAATTTTTATGATTTAATTAGTATAATTTATCATTAATTTATTATACTTTTTTCTATGCTTAGTATACTTCTAAAGTATAATAATATATACAAAATTATTAAAATAAAATAATATATAATATATTATACTTTAGTATAATAATTATACTTTGCAAGTATACTTGAGTATAATAGTGTTTTACAAGGGTTATTGGCCCCTCCCGAAATTTAGTTCTGAACCCGTGCCTGGGAGAATTTGAGCTATGCATATCATATAACTACCTAAGCTAAACGTGACAGCTAAGGTCCAATCCAGGTAGCAGAAGGGGGTGGAAAGGGCTATAAATGCCATAATTCATAGAATTAAATTAGAGATTAAAACGTTTTGAAGGTTCAAAATATCTGCTCTAAAAAAACATATTATTCCTCTCAGCTGAGAAGAATGAAGTTTTTTTTCGAGTGAAGGCTTCAGTAATAAAATACTGTAAAACTAAAATAAAGTAAAAAAATATATAATACAGTAATAATAAAATATACACGAAAAGGTGGTTTCTCAAAGACATGAATTTTTCATCTCTAAAACACCTGAAATTATTTTTATTAGTGATCTTGTAAACTTTTCTCATACATAATTTTGAAAAAACAAGCTTTTCATGGTAATGTTTACAATGTAACCGTAAATCTTAAAAAAGACAAACATTTTTCTATGCATCGCCAATGGGAAGTGTTACCACCCTCCCTGTTCACAGGCGGCAGTGCCGACGGAAGGAGAGTCTACCGAGTACGTCGGCATCAAAGTCATGGGCCACGACGGTAGCATGGTGATGTTTAAGGTCAAGAAGAACAAGCCCTTGGAGAAAATGATGAAGGTGTACTGTGAGAGGATGGTGAGCACTGGCTTTTACACTTTACTGTTTAGGTGTAGCTGTATTAACTTACATAAGAAAAATTAGTACGTACATAAATGAATTTACGTACACAATGAACAACTTATATGCAATTTTTTTCATTGCAGAAATGAATAGAGGGGGCTGTACTTTGACTTTTTTTTCATTTTTTTTTTTTGAGACCAGGAACTATTTTTAAATAATTATTGAAAGTGCAGCCATGCCCCCTAGAGGTGTTTAGGCCTCATCCTTTTAATTATGGATCCAGTTGGGTCAACAGAATTTGCAGAACTTTCATTAATTAAAAAAAAAAAAAAAAAATAGTTCCGGGACCCCCAAAAAAAAATTCTGAAAAACAAAATTTGGTACCCTCTATTCATTTTTGCAATAAAAAATTTTCATGCAGGTTGTCCATTATGTTACTCTCTGCATTTTTCCATTTATTTTTATTTTTTTTTTTTTTTAATTGAGGAAACTTTGTTAACAAATTTACTGTCTATGTTTTATTTTCTGCATACATTCTTATTATTCCTCATTCATTAAAACGTAATTGACCTACAGTACTTTTGTTGCTTGGATAAAATTTCAATTAAATCTTGTAGCTACAGGTGGACAAGGGTCAATTTTGTTCTGACTGACCACAACTGTGTCTGTTCTTGTGACAGAATCTTGACCCCCCGGCGGTCCGCTTCTTGTTTGACGGTCAGCGAGTCCAGAGGTCTGACACTCCCAACTCCATCGACTTGCAGGAAGGAGGTGAACTCGAGGTCAAGGTCACCGTGAATGGCGGAGGTGTAGTCCCGGTGAGTGACCGATTGGAGGAAAGAGAGTGGGGTATAATAGTACCGTCGGGGGCTCTAAAAATGCCTATTACATGAGAGTATTAAATTTAAGGAAAATAAACCATTTCGGTTGTGATAAATACAGTATTTTAAAGGAAAGGATAGGAATAATCAGCAAGGCCTTACCGATCGAGACGTCACAGAAGGAGAAAATCTTGCGGTCACAGGTTCACTCGAAAAATAGTTAAATACAGTATATATCTACTATTTAACTATTTTTCGAGTGAACCTGTGACCGCAAGATTTTCTCCTTCTGTGACTTCTCGATCGGCAAAGCCTTGCTGGTTATTCCTATCCTTTCCTTTAAAATATATTACATGAGAGTCAGAGATGTTGCGACAAAGTTCTGCATAGCAAGCTTTTTGATTTTGTTATCAGCTGACATTGTGAGGGACAATAAAAAACAATTACCAATATCTATGAATGGGGTACTGACTGGTATTTGAGTTAGCAATACTAGTAAAAAATACTGTGAATTCTATGAAGAACGAGCCCTAAAATAGAGCATTCTACAACAATTTGCTGATTCTATATGAATTTTTAAAACTTTTTTTGATGACGTCATAGCATTGAATCTTAAATAAGAAAATGCATCAGTTAACATTGCTAAAATGAAAAGTTATTGAAGTACGAATTTCAAACCTTCATTATCGTGATTCTAGCACCTAAAAACCTTGCAAATGAAGTTTTGGTTATGTACATTTTAAAATTAAATATGGGATTTGGCAATGTTAACTGATCTATTTTCCCATTTAAGATCCAATGCTATGACGTCATTTTTGAGAGGTTTTAAAAAATCATATAAAATCAGGAAATTGTCGTAGAATGCTGTAATAGGGCTTGTTCTTCATGAAATTCTCGTGCCTTTTGAAATGTTGACAAAAACTTGACACTTTTTTTTTTTTTTTTGGTCAGTACCCCATTCTATGTTCGGTAGGCTCTTGGTATTTATAAGTATTCCTTGAACACCAGATAAATACCTAAAAAAAAGTTAACACCTCCTTTCTTATCCTAGTAACCTAGTACTCCACTCACTTTACTCCTCTCATTCTAAAAGTAAAGGTAGTTTGGCAGCCGAGGGTGCTCCGACCTTTCCTAGCTGTCCAGGTTTCACTCCTGAAGTAAACAAGTTAAATGTAAGAGAAAAGAACTCAAATAAAGAATAACATATTTACAGTATATTGAAATTTAAAAACTAAAGTAGCAACCTCTGAAAATATTATTTCTCTACTTTTACTCTAGGCTTTGAAATATAATTTTTTTTAGAAGTAAACAAACAAACAAACAAAACAAAACAAAAAAACAAGAAGAAGAAATACAGTAATGAGAGTTTTAATTAGGAAAGCAGGCACTTTAAATTGTGTGTTACCGGTAATCTCTGTTAGTTGCTGTTAAAAGGAATAAAATGCAATTTTTTCTTCTCTGAATAAGAGTATGATTTTTCTTATGTTCTTTCATACAAGTTATGTCTCCAATATTACTAATTTTAAACAGCAAGCCAATCATATTCAAGCATTAACTAACTAATTTCCAAGTACACTAATAAAATTATGGTCAAGATATTATCAGAACCGCAAGATTTTTAAATATGCACATCCCTACAATGCTATTTTGCTTAATTTTCATCAGTCAAATGGTTTCTCCCAAATTTCTTTAAGTTACTTAAATTTTGTTGACGACTTAAAAATCTGTCGACAGGAGGTGAAGGAGGAGGAGGATAACAACGAATTCATCGTCATCAAAGTGATCAGCCAAGGCACCAGTGAGATCCAGTTCAAGATCAAGAAAGAGGCACCGTTTGAGAAGCTCATGAAGATGTACTGTGAGGAGATGGTGAGCGCAGACAAAGTTTTTTGTCACTCTCGTTTCTTTCATCCTGAATCAGCTAGTTAACACAAACAATTGTAACTTTTTGATTTCTTATACAAAGGATGCCTTATTAATTTGTGAAAAATTCAGACTAATTGATATTATTTGTTTAAAAAATAATAGGAACACATACAATATTTGTTGAGAAGAAAGAAAGTTCAAACTTTTAGCAGTCCAGCAATTTTTTAAAACAATGCAACAAAACTCCAGCTGATCAAGCCAAACAACCCTCTCACTAAAACGAATGGCTAGTCAAGCATATACACACATTGCATTGTTTCAAATTTTCTCCTTTTGTTGGGTCAATAACTGATAAAAGCTTAAACTATCTCTTTTCTCAACAAATATTTTGCTTTTGTTTTCTTATAATTTTTTTTTAAATAAAAATGTACAAACGCTACAAACAGTATGTTTGGTTACAGGGCCTGGATCCTGGAACGGTTCGCTTCCTGTTCGACACTGATCGAGTCCAGAAAAGTGACAGTCCGGCAAGTATGGGCATGAAGGAGGGCGACCAGCTGGATGTTGCTTTCAAGATGGACGGAGGTGGACCAAAGGTTAGTGCCTCGTGGATTAAATCAAAATTAAGTAGACCTGTATTTAATATCAGAGATATTGTTATCATAATTTGATCTGAAATAGGGCAAAGTTATGTTTTTAATAAAAAATTTCTTTCTTGCAATTCTTGTCTCATGGCCCCATTGTTTAGCCATATTTATGGAGTGGATAAAGTACATATACCTAACAAGTATTTTATACAAAACTTAGTTAAAAAAAAATATGAAATTCTAAATTATTTATTAAATCTATTTGGTGTAAATTTTAAACTAACTTTTTTTTAGTACAGTATTAAAATTTAGTACTGATTTAACTACTTGGTGGGAAAGCACAAAAATTACCTTACTCTGTTAAAAAATAGATTTTTTAGAGAATTAATAGTTTTCATCAAGGTGTGACTCGAACCCATACTTCTAGTTAAAGTAAATTGCTAGCAAACTCCTTGATGGCACACAATATGCTAGAAATGTAGACTCTGCAAAAACTTTTTTTAATTCTCTGACAAATTTCTTTCTCTCCCTGCGGGTAAACACAAAAGTTTTAAAATTATTTAAAGAGGAGTCAGCGAGTTGAGTGCACAGTGCATGACGGGAATGACGTCACGCACTATATATGTGCATACGAAAAAGTTAAGTCGGCTCCTCAAAAGCTGCGCAGTAGAAATTTATGCAAGTTGCGCAATACGAGCATCTGCTGAAGTTATATAGTGTTGTTGATCCCGTTGATCCAGTCAGCTGTTAACCCATAGACCGCAACATTTGAAATGAAAATTTGCCTCGGATTTTGGTATTGTATCAGAATTTTCTCAAAATTTTTATGAAGGGCTAATAAAGGTTATGACACTTTCTGATTCACCATAATATGTTCTATCTTAGAATATTTTTTAAACACATTTTACGGGAGATTGTGAAAGAAATTAAAGCTCGAATAAAAAAGAAGCCATGTTTTTCGAGCGTTAGCATGGAGTAGATGGACGAAGTCATAGACTTTTAGACCCAAATGCTCAGAATTTTTACGAAGGACGGTCTCAACTGATTTCAGATGCTTATTTATGGTGCTCCAAAGTAACTTTTTACATGCAAGAGAATGAGCTTTACCATCGGTCAATTTTTTGCTCACTCTACTTTAAAATAGTAACGCTAAAATCCTATAATTTGCAAAACTAATTGTTACTTCACTTTTTTTTTTTTTCATCTACTTCTACCCAGAGCACTCCTAGCTAAAAAAAACTCCAGAAATGTGTCCACAAGTATTAAAAGTAATGTCTGTTCACAGAAGGCAGAGAGTACACACAAAAAGATCTTGATCAAGTTGATTGGTACCAATAAGAGTGTGATCCACTTCAAGGTCAGCAGGGACAAACCGTTCTCCAAACTGATGAAGATCTACTGTGAGACAGCGGTGAGTTGGTCATCTAAGTCAATTCAATGTGGTTCGTCATGTGTTCTGCCAATGAAAACGGTGGTTACGAACTGTCTACCAATCACTGAAGACGTTTATAATAAAAATAAAATTAAATGGGACGTATGTATTATGTTATAGATTGTTACCCTGTTTAGTAATACAATAAAAACTCATTTTATTACACAACTTGTTGTTAGATAAAAATCGTTTTTGAGTAAAGGAGATCGTGGTCCCATAAAAAATAATTAGCATTGCAGGTATAGGAAAAACTCAATATAAAGTAATACTTGAAATGAGGCAAACCTAATTTCCTGGATCCCTTGACTTTACTTAATAACAAGTTTTTAATTTGCATTCATGATTATGATTCATGTTATGCTTTTAACTAAATTTCTACATCTGTCTGAAACTAAAGCTGAAGAAATTATTTGATTGGATGTGCTTTGGTTCAACTTCAATTTTTAATTGGAAATTTGGTTGAGTTCCTTTTTAGCTTTTCAGAACAATTCTAGGTGCTGTTTTATGTTGATTATTTTAGTTTATACAGTTAATATAGGCTTTTTTTATTGCAATAAATAAATTATTACACATTGTACAATTATGTAATTGCAAACTGCACAGATAGCCAAAACAATTCAGTGTGTCCTTCATTTTCTTACTAAAAGAAATTTATAATCTTATTACAAGAAAAGGATAGGAATAACCAGCAAGGCCTTACCGTTCGAAAGAGTCACAGCAGGTGGAAATTCTTCGTTGCGGTCACAGAGGTTCACTCGAAAGTTTTTACATTTTTGAAACGTTTCGCATCATGGAGATGCTTCTTCAGTCACAAGAAGAAGTAGAATCTACTCTTCTTGTGTAGAATCTACTCTTCTTCTACTTCTTCTTGTGACTGAAGAAGCATCTCCACCATGTGAAACGTTTCAAAAATGTAAAAACTTTCGAGTGAACCTCTGTGACCGCAAGAATTTCCACCTGCTGTGACTCTTTCGATCGGTAAGGCCTTGCTGGTTATTCCTATCCTTTTCTTTTAATAAGATTATCACAACCTAAATGGTTTATTTTCCTTAATTTGAATAAAAGAAATTTATAACATGAATATTATGTCAGAGCATTTTGTAACAATATTTTAAGAGTGTTGGAGTGTTAAAAAATTACAAAACACAATGTCTTCTATTCAAATGGAGTATCGACCTCAAATTTTTTTATTGCAGAAATGGATAGAGGGTGCAAAGTTATACTACCCTGATTTTTTTCAGATTTTTTAAAGCCCGGGAAGTATTTTTAAAAAATTATTGAAAGTTTTTTATGTGACGTCACGAGACGCCGCTCCTTAAGAAAAAGATAGGACTTGCCGCCGCGTGACACGTCATAAAAAAGACTTTCAATGATTTTTTAAAAATACTTCCCGGGCTCTAAAAAATCTGAAAAAAATCAGGGTAGCATAATTTTTCACCCTCTATCCATTTCTGTTATAAAAAAAATTGAGGTCGATACTCCATTAAATAATTCATGTATTTATTCTTAGCACAAAGTATTACAGAATGTTTATGTTCCAGAAAATCTCAGACCCGAGTACTGTTCGCTACTTTCATGACTATGAGCAAGTAGAGCCGCGAGACACTCCACGTAGCCTGCAGATGGAAGATAGTGCTGAACTGAAAGTGCAGGTTGGAGGGGCAGGTAAGAAAAATTTGAATGGTTGCGACGGTAAGTAGACAACCTGTAATGTTTCACCTTTTATTGCGTATGTTAAAGCTGACGTCATACCTGCTCTCGAGCTCCTTATTTATGTGTAAAATAAAGGTGAAACTTTGTCTACTTACGTCTCTTTAAAGGATTTGACTGCTGCATATAATCCTTAATATGTTGTAGACTGCTTATGTATGAAAGGAATTATATGCAGTGAATTTTACGACATCAATTTGATCCAACATTTTGATATTTGTTGATATTTTCCTAACTTCTGGTTTAGAAATGTTGCAAAAGTCCTTGTTGACCTGGCAAGTCTCATATACAAAATCTGGGTCTTACATTTCTCGTAAATGCTAGCCTTAAATTAAAGGGGGACTCCATGAGTCCAATAACGTATTTTCTTCTTTAACCAACCGTGAAACTGAATAATTATATGGAAATTAAAATATTGATAATTTTTTCGTGGCTTAGAAAAAAATAAATTGTAGTTAACTTGATAACTATATCAGAATATTTATCAAACAATTGTAACAACTGCGCATTGTAGTGGACGGGTATAGCAGTTGCGCACACTCTCTGTTAAAAAATGCACATGTATGTTTTTTGTTTTTTTTCTAGGCTACGAAAAACTTTTCTCTATTTAAGGGTAAGGTAACGCCACCAATGTTAAAAAAAATCCCTCACACAAATTCTGAAAAAAAATTAAAATGTTCTCCTCTACACCTAGTGTTGTAAAAAAGCGAACGTTCGCAGCGCATTTTAGAAAATGCGCGCGCGCACATTAGAAAATGCGCGTTAGAATGTGCGGTCGCGCAATAGAAAGTGCGTTTTTTAAAAAGTGGCGCGTTCACTCTGCTTGCTGATTGGTCACAGCTAAGTACCTTCTTAAAAATAATTAAAAATGTTAAATATCATGATACAACTATAATAGATAGGTCCATCAGCCCTACGAATTTGGACTGATCTGCGCATTTTGGCCAAAAACACCCAAGGTGACGTCACGTAGTGAGCTCAAAACAGCTGTTTCGCTGCATGAGGGGCCCCTACCAGAGCAGAATTTTTGTTCAACATTAGCGAGAACGTTGCTTTTTATCTCATCTCAAATTTGATATTTATTTGCAATACTACAAGCCAAACCGGTTGCAGTAACGTATTAAAAGAATTTTTAAACACTGCAATTCGCAAGCAATCTGGGGTAGAAGTTCGTATCTTTGTTCATAAAGCATACAAAGCTGATATTGGCTGTGCGCAGATTAGTCACCTAGCGTTTGCGCAGCTTCATTTGGATTCAAGCTTTTTTATCATGCACACTTTGCGGAGCTATGCGCAGTAGACTACTAACATTTAAAACTCGTTTCTGCGCAGCTTTTCTAAGCAATGGCTATTAATTTACGGAAAACTCTATAATAGAGCAGAAAAAATTAAACGTATGCACCGTGCGCATGGGACGGCCCTGGTTAAATATAACTATGAAAACTAATTTAATCACTTGATATGCAATTAAAATTGTTCCCAAGATTAAATATTATAGTTCCAGTTTTAAAGTATTTTCCAATAACTTTTAATAATATATTTGTTGAGCAGTTATATTAGTGAATTTAATTTTTAATGCACTTTTCATAAGTAAAAACTTGTTTAACGACTTCATTTAGCTGCTGAAGTGCTTGCAGAATATCGAAATTTAGGGTTCTTTAAATGCAATTCAAATTTTCCCGCAAATAAGAAAATGCGCGCACTTTCTAATGTGCGCGCGCATTTTCTAGAAAATGCGCTAAAGTAAAGTGCGCGTGCGTTTTTACAACACTATCTACACCCCCTATCAGTAGCTAAAATATCAGGTATACAAATTCGATCTAGTTTTTGAGTTATGAATTTTTAAAGTTGACGGCTTTAACATGGAGAAATGGAAATCCCATGTTAAATTAGTCAACTTTAAAAATTCATCACTCAAAAACTAGATCGAATTTGTATACCTGATATTTTAGCTACTGATAGGGGGTGTAGAGGAGAACATTTTATTTTTTTTTCAGAATTTTTGTGTGAGGGATTTTTTTTAACATTGGTGGCGTTACCTTACCCTTAAGGATTGACCTCAGTTGATTTGGATCTCGGAAACGGCCCCCTTGATTCTAATGAAACTTGCAGGAGTCTTTAAGCCTGCCACAATAAGGTTGCTTATTTTTTTGAAGTGGATCTGTTCGATCAGTTTTGAGAAAACTGAGGCAGAAGTTTAACATTGGCCTTATAGACGGAAACCGGAAATGGAGCTGTTGTGAGAAAACCGCCCCCTTGAATTTGCTCGAACCATCGGCGATTAAGTTTTAGAGCATCCTCGATTTTTTAAAATTTATTTCATTTGATTCCGTTCGACAGAAATTTCCCGTTTCCGGTTTGTAACTGAGGTCAATCGTTAAATTTTCTTACAATTATTCAATTTCACGATTAGTTTAAAAAAAATATGTTGTTAAACCTGCTGTGGAATCCTTTAAACTATCAATAGTCTATTATTTTTTGACATTTTTTGGAAGCCAGGTATATTGTTAAAAAGTTTTGCTGAGGTCGGGCTTGAACCCTCACCCCTTTTAGCTCTTTTATCATTTCATTAAGAAGTGACGTCGGTCTCTTTATTTCCAATTTTTTTTTAAAAAAAAATAGTTCCCGAGCTTTAAAACATCTAGGAAAAAAATTAGTAGCATAATTGCAATAAAAAATCATGCAGGTTGTCCATTATCTTATGTATTCAAATTAAGAATATGACTGATTTTGTTTAAAACAGACCAAGAATGTTGTTGTGATGGTGATTCGAAGGACGCTCCTGGCTGCCCTCTTCACACGCCCAAAGGCAGCCTACCAACGTTGAGTGAGAAATACGCTGAAGTAGAGCCGGCAGCACTGCAGTCAGCTCAGGTAAGGAAGAAGGAATATTTGATAAATTTCTCTGTGGCAAAGTTTCCATTTCCTTGATCTGTGATGTGATATCTGAATTCATTTTGGGAGAAAGGAGGATGGCATAAAATACGATAACGAAAATAAAGATACAATGGACAACATATATGCATGAAAAAAAAATATTGCAGAAATGAATAGAGGGTACCAAATTATGCTACTCTGAATTTTTGTCCAGATCTTTTTGAGACCCAGAACTATTTTTAAATAATTATTGAAAGTGCGGCCACGCCCCCTGGAGGCGTCAATAGGCGTCCCGTCTCTATCCTTTTTATTAAGAATTCAGAGGTACCAACTGAAATCACAGGACTTTCAATAATTATTTAAAAATAGTTCCGGGTCTCCAAAAAATCTGATAAAATTCAGAGTAGCATAATTTGGTACCCTCTATTCATTTATGCAATAAAATTTGTTCATGTATGTTGTCCATTGCTAATAATAAAGCAGAGACCTTTTTTTTTTAATTTACAAGGATGCACCCCTATGAGCTTAGAGTTCGCGGCGGGGTAATGAGCAGGGATAAAGGAGGGAAAGGATGGTGGCCACGGCCTGTTACGCGTCCCAGCATTCATTGAGGTGAACTGTGGAACTGTGGAAAACCTCATTCAGGATGGACACCTCTACTTTTTATCAATAGACCAAAGTGATGTCCAAAGCCTGGGGAACCACACACAAGTGCATCACTACACTGGGTGGAAAGTGAGATGAATTTACCCCAGGGAGGAAGCATCATAATTTTTACTTGAAACTGTGACCCTTCCATGCTCGACTTAGCTTGACTTCGATGATCTAATGACAACAGGTCAATGAACTTCGTTATGCTCATATTTCGGTTCACATTTTGTTGTTATTCCTCCGTGTCATTTTGTTGATTAAGTGACATCTGTTCACAGGAGGTGAAGGAAGCGGAACGCAAACTGATCTCCATCAAAGTTATTGGTCACGACAAGAGCGTGCTCCAATACAAAGTCAGCAAAGACAAACCCTTGGCCAACATGATGACCAGCTACTACGAGAAAATGGTGAGTTAAACTACAGAATGGAGTATCGACCTAATTTGTTTTAATTGCAGAAATGGATAGAGGGTGCAAAGTTATGCTACCCTAATTTTTTTCAGATTTATTTGAGACCGGGAACTATTTTTAAAAAATTATTGAAAGTCCTTTTCGTGACGTCACGAGACGCCGCTCCTTTGAAAAAGATAGACTTGCCGCCTCATGACGTCACAAAAAGGACTTTTAATAATTTTTTAAAAAATAGTTCCTGGTCTCAAAAAAATCTAAAAAAAAATCAGTGTAGCATAACTTTGCACCCTCTATCCATTTCTGCAATAACAAAAATTGAGGTCGATACTCCATTGTAATCGTGCCTGGATATTTACCCTCGGGACACCACGAATTTAACCCCTGTTTATTTGTGAGTATTTTCATGCAACCTATAGAATAGTTTATCTTGAATTGCGTTTTTGATATGTTTGGGTTGAGTAAAAAAAAAAAACTGGGTTACTTAGGAATAATATAATTTATTACCCATTAGATTTTAAAAATGATTAAATATTTTGATTATAATGTGTTGTTGTATTAATTAATTAGTTTGTTGTAGTTGTGGACAACCTAAAAGTAAAAAAAGAAATGTATCGTAGAAATGAATAGAGAACATCAAATTATGTTACCATTTTTATTACATTTTTTAGAGCCAGGAAGTACATATTGCTAAAAAGTTATTTAGTTTAGTTTTGAACCCATGCCCCTTTTAGTTGTATCTTTTTTATTAAGAAGTGATGCTTCTCTTTTTACGTTCAATATTTTTTTTTAAAAAATACATCCCTGGCTCTATTTTTTTTTTTATTCAGGGTAGCATAACTTTGCACCTTTGCAGTAAAACTTGAGGTCAATACTCCATTGGTTACATTATTGCAAAGATTATGAAGCTTCAGAACTTATAAATGGAATATGAATTCTTTGATTCAGAACCTATTATCTGAGTCCATTAACAGCAGCTCCCAAAATGAATGATACACAAAAATTGTAATATCTGATATTTCGTTACAGAACTTGGATCCAAGCACTGTTCGTTTTCATTTTCATGAACAAAGAGCCATGAGGTACCACAGCCCAGATCAATTAGAAATGGACGATGGAGATGTGCTGGACGTGTACATTTATGCAGATGGAGGGTGCAAAGTGAGTTATTTAAAGTAGAATGATCGTTTCGATTTTTGGTGCTGGTTGCATATGTTGCAAGGCGCTAGCGCGTTGTTGCGCGCGAAATTCTGAATTCTATAAACTCCGATAAACTCTAATCTAACGTCAATTTGTAAATGAAAAACGCGATGTGAAAGGTCAAAAACCTTTCAAACCTCCGTTATAATAAAGCGTAATAAGGTTAGAGCAGTTAAATTATCCATACAAACAAATTATAAAAAAAAAAAAAACGTAAGCATTTTATTAAAAAGATTCCATGGGTGGAATCGAACCTACGCCGCTCTGAACGATGACGATTGGAGAGGAGGTCTAGACCGTTGGGTCACAGAAGTAAGTTACAGTGTTGAGAGATAAATGTTATTAAATTTGAAGACGTCAAAAATGTAAACACGACTGCAGCGCTGCAGTGTGACGGCATCATGTACTATTATGGCGCTAATTTAAAATAAAATTTTCATCCGTTATTGCGACATTCTAATAGATTTTTCTACAGATTTTTATGAAGAGATGATACAGGTTATGACACTTCCTGATTTATCATATTATGTTACACCTCTGATTATTTTTTAAATACATTTTACGGGGAAATGCGAAAGAAATCAATGATTGAATAAAAAAAATTGCCATGTTTTTTGTGAAATTCGTACGATAACATGGAGTTGAATAGCCGAGTCAAAAAACTTTTAGCTCCAAATGCTCGGAATTTTATTGAAGGACTTCATAAACTAACTTCAGATTCTGATTTATGGTGTTTGATAGTAACTTAATACGCAACAAAAAAGAGGTTTTACGGGAGCTCGCAATTTCGATCATTCTACTTTAAATCAAAACATCCGTCAAGTGTTCCCTGGAGTGGATTTTTTTTTATAAATCATTATATTAGAAAATTTGAAATTTTTTCAATTCAGCTTTTAATTAACAAAAATTAGCATTGCAAGTGTTGGAAAAACTTGACATAAGGTAAACCTAATTTCCTGGGTCCCTTGACTTTATGTAATAACAAGTTTTTATTTTATATTTTTTAAAAGGAAAGAATAGGAATAACCAGCAAGGCCTTACAGATCGAGAAGTCACAGAAGGAGGAAATTTTATGGTCGCAGATTCTCTCAAAAATGAATTACATTTTAAAAGACTTTTTGCATCGTTTAGGTACTTCATCAGTTGAAAGTAGAAGTTTATTTTCCTTAAATTTGAAAATTAATTGTTGTAATAGTAAATTTAACTTACATTTTCCACTTACTCTTAAATTTAAAAATCAACACCATCTTAATATAACAAAGACTTGATATTTTCAAAACTCGGTACTCAGGCACCACTCGGCTGTGCTGCTGACAAGATGGAGGCCTCACCCTCCTGGATTGAGTCAGGACACTCCAACTCCGAGGTTTCAGGAGGCAGTGGAGTGGAGACTCAAATAAGGTGAGACCAGAATGTTTTGTCTTTTCACTGTAGGTTATTATATTGAAAAATGTTTACCTGGGATATAAGATATTGTCCCTCGTCCGTAATGATGTCTACCATAATTGTGCAACAATGAGCTCTTTGATATCAGCTGGAAATCTGTAAAGCATCAGAAAGCTCATAATTGCATTCACCTAGCTAATATAGCGGACAACTTTATTGATTTATTTACTTATTTGTTTGTTTATTTATTTATTTATTCATTTATTTTTTTTTAACAAGGATACACCCCTAAGAGCTTACAGCTCACGGCAGGGTAATGGGTTATAGGGATAAGGTAGGGAAAGAATGGCAGTCACGGCTTGTTACGCGTCTCAGCATTTGCCGAGGTGAGACTGAGGGAACTGTGGAAAACCTCAGTCAAGACGGACAATGGACCAAAGTGATGTCCAAAGCCTGGGGAACCACACACAAGTGCATCACTGCACAGGATGAAAAGTGAGACGAATTTACCCCATGATCATAGTAGACAGATAGCTGATTATTAAATTTGTTTTTTGTGTATGCCAGTTCTGTTTTTTTTTTTTTTTTTTTAAGACACTGTTTTGCATAACCTTATTAAAGCCCATAATAATGTTGTACCTTGTATTTTAATCTAGTTTTTAAATTTTCTTTGTTACCAGGCTGTGATAGTTCCATTGCTGCAGAACTCGGCCCTCAGTGAGCAACTACGAGAGCATCTTACAAGCTTCTTAAACAATTTCAACGCCTTTAAAAGTAGAGTCTACGTCATATCTGAAGAGTTTTCAACGTGCCATGAACTACTTTTATAAGAAAGGTTACTACAAGCCTCTTAATATTAATAACGTGTATTAATCTAGTTGTGCAGAATGACACGTATCAACTTTTTATTAAAGGCCAGTTTCTTATCTTTCGTTAACAGGTAATGGAGGACATTTACTTTTAACTTTCTTTATCCTAGATTTTTATCCTGTATTATATAATTAAACATCTTTGGTACTAAAAATATGGGTCAAATCAGTTTTACGCAATGTTAAACAGGGTACATTTACCCCAATGTACCATACTATGTTTAGCCCCTGTTTTAGTACCATAACTCGATTTAACCCAAGATATATAAAGAAAAAAAAAGAATAACGTGAAGGTTAAGTGGTTTTTTGAAGAACCCCAAATGATTTTATAACTGACTGGTTTATGTGTATTTTTATATAATCTTATATCATAATCTTAAGTATTAGGAGATCTCAGAATTAATTTCATGCTAAAACTTTACAGGTAGATTTAAAAACAAATCAAAATACACAAAAGTGTATGCCTAGTTTTTTTATTCATTTTTTTAATCGTCAATGGATAATTAATATTTTTAATGCAGCTAATCAAAAACTGGCAACCAATGTTTAATGTACTACATATATTGTCAAACCCTCAACAAACTGTGTTCTAAAGATTCTTTATTTGTTGTTTTACAGGAAGACATAAGCTGCCATCTGTTTAAGGGTAAGGTAACATGGGCAATGTTAAAAAAAATACCGACATTTATGAAAATTATGAAATAAATATCTTAAAATGTTCTCCTTTACATCCCATATCAGTAGCGAAAATATCAGTTATACAAATTCGATCTAGTTTTTGATAAGTTTCTATGCTAGTTAAGTCAACTTTAAAAATTCATAACTCAAAAACTAGATTGGATTTGTATACAGGTCTGATATTTTAGCTACTGACATGATAGGGTATGTAGAACAAAAAATTTTAAGATACGTTTCATAATTTTCATGTGTGTTAATTTTTTTAACATTGGGCATGTTACCTTACCCTTAAAAATCAGGGGGGTCTTCAAATAACACAAATTACAACAATCCTAAAATTAAGACAGTCTTAGCGTATTCTTTATTGTTGCGCTAAGACAGTCTTAGGCTAAGTTTAGGTTAAATGGTGTTATTTGAAGACCCCCCAGGCTACTATATTTTTATATATAATTATACACTATGTACTGAATCTACCTCAATATTTACAACCAGTATTTATTAGGTTGTTAATTTTTTATAATTTTTGCAACTAATGTTGCTGTACTATTTATTGTAATCAAGCATTGTTTTGTTCGGGAAAAAAAATATAGGAACAGGGTAAAAAAAAAAAAAAAAAAAAAGGGAGAGGGCAAAGTGTAAACTTAAAGTCCCTTACGTATTTCTCCCCCTAGCTATCATTAAATCACCCTTCCCCAATGAAAAAATACTTACAATCACACTATAATTACGTTAAACTAACCTCAAATTTATAAGTATCTTTTTAGACTTACTTTTTGTATATTTTTACACTTTTGTGTCATTTACAATATATAATAATAATTTGGAAGTGCAATCCTCAATCAGGTTTACGGGTACAATGTGAAATCCTGAAATAATGTACTCTGAGTTTTTAGTGTACTGAAATGAAATATTAAAATGATATTTGTTGTTAATGCAACAACTTTAGAATAGAAGCACTTGTATCTATATTCCTTGTATTTTGTAAGAAAATTTTAATATTATCAATGTTGAAGTATTTAAAACATGTGATTTTTTTTTTTTTTTTTCATTCTTAAGCTGGCACGATACAATTTCTCTGATTATTGTATAAAATTTTTCCTTACTAGAAAACTGATGTAAATGTGATTTGTTTCTATGGAGATGAAATTTTCTTGTAAAGAAAAATTGCATAAACTTTTGCCAAAAGTCAATGTGGCTTATCATCTTACTGAAATACTTTCTCCGTGCCCTCAGGATTGTGTTGGAGGGTTGTAGGGAAGGTATAAGTAATGTAACTTAAGTGGTTGGTCAAATTAACTTTAATGGAACTCTATTGCAGCTAGAGACCCTCTGTCTAACTTTAAAGATATATTATGCTTGTTACTTTTATGTAGGGACCGGATTTTTAAGCTGTAACGATTTTTAGAAATTAATAGCACATCAAAACTAATAAATAAAGATGTCCACTTATCATGCATTTTTATGGCCAAAAATAGCATCTTTTTTACAACTTAAAAAAGCTTAATTTAAGGGTTACGGCTTAAACCAATAAAATGTGGTTTTTAAGGCTTAAAATGCACTTTTTTCACAAAATGCAGGAAAATAGATCAATTTTGATATAGTGAGGACGTAAAAAAAAAAAAAAAAAAAAAAAAGTAATATGCCGAGACTTTATTTCTCCTCATGGTGGCTCTAGTTACTATGGTGCAGTCACGATCGCCAATTTTCAACTTTCGTGCGTAAATTTGTCCAATTTTTATCCAATCACCGTGCATAATTGCTGTTACGTGACAATAATTTAGGTGTTTACAAATGTAAATTCTATCGTAAATAAATATTTTAAACCTATATTTTGGTATTATCTTTGCAAATATGCAATAAAAACCAAAAAGCCGTATCAAGCTTAATTAACTTTTAACAGCTTAATGCAGCTTAATTTGCATAATTATTAGAACTTAATTAAGCGCTTAAAATAAGGTTTTTACAGCTTAAAAATGCGGTCTCTACTTATATGATATATTATATTATCAGCATAGGATAAATAAGTATATTGAACTTAAATATAAATATATATACTTATGCAATATGTACAGTATATCTACACTCTGGTGCTATATTAATACCTGTATGTGCAGGTCATAAAAAAAAATTGAACATTATTTAAACTCTCTGAATAAACAACATACATGACATTTTTTTATTGCAGAAATGAATAGAGGGCACCAAATTATGCTACTCTGATTTTTTTTTTTTTTTACCCAGAACTATTTTTAAATAATTATTAAAAGTTCTATAAGTTAAGTTAGCACCCCTGAATCCTTAATAAAAAGGATAGGACCGAGACGCCTATTGACGCCTCCAGGGGGTGTGGCTGCACTTTCGATAATTATTTAAAAATAGTTTTGGGTTTCAAAAAAATCTGAAAAAAATCGAAGTAGCATAATTTGATACCCTCTATTTATTTCTGCAATAAAAATTTTTCATGTATGTTGTCCATTCATAAGTTTTTTTTTTTTTTTTTTTAATTATTACTGAGCTGTACTTTAGATTTTGAAAATCATGTTGGATAATCATATTTTTTAACCACTTTTAATATTCTATCTTTATTAAAGCATTTTACATTGTGCTATTCATTTTATAATTTTATGCCATAGATATATAATCATATTTCATGATACGTACACTGCATTCATTCATTCATTCATTTTTTTTTTTTTTTTTTCAACTGGAAGAGAAATGGAAAGTACCGACAGAGGACTAAAATTTATTTGGTTATTTACATCGTATTGGCAACAATGTGTATAATTTTATTGTAACTTTGAAATGAAGTAATAATCAAAAGTTAATTATCATGCACTTTTACCTTGATGCCAAATGTCTTTTGTATATATATGGCGTCACCCATAAGGCCTGTGTATAATACACAAATTTAAGTCCTTCATTGGTACATGAATTACTTCAATGAATGTATAATAAATATAATAATAACAATAATAATAATAATTGTTTATTGTGTTATAAAATACATAATTTGGAGGGGGGGGGGGGAGAAAATGTAGTATAGTACGTTAATAAATAAAATAATAATTGATACTATAATCTTATTTCCTCTAATGCTATATATTGCTTTTTTTTTCTAGTAATTGTTATGTGTTTCTAGATAATGTAATTAGTGTAATGCTAAAAGTTAAAATGTTGTACAATGTGCATAAAATTTAAACGACAGTTATGTATTGATTAATATACAATTACACATATGATTTATTATTGAAATAAATATAATACAAATATTTAAGGCAGCAAAAATAAATCCCAGACAGCATTTCAATAGCTGATTTATTAAAAAATTAATTGGCACCGGTAATTCACGAAAGAGTTAAAGTAGAGTGAGCGAGTTCATTTTTTTTTAATATTTTATTTTTTAAAAATAGTTTAAGCTGCCCTCTATTGAGAAATGAAAACCAAAAAATTCCATCTCAAATAGTTTCACCACAAAAAATTCCCAAAGTTGGTGTTTTGGAGGCCTTTAAAACGTGCAGCCTTATGGAACATAAAACCGCGTTATACTACAACTTTTTCTGAACTATGGTACCATTTAAAAAATACTTACATAATCTATGATGAATTTTTTAATGATTTTTCAAAAAAAAAAAATTTACGGGGTCGTTTTCTTGGAAAAAAATCTTGAAAATCCTTATGGGAATTAGCCCGCAAAAACTTAGAGATTTTTTTCCGAAAAAACGGCTCCGTATTTTTTTTTTTTTTTATTTAAAAATCCATTAAAGAATTCATCATAGATTACGTAGGTATGTTTTAAATGGTAGCATAGTTCAGAAAATGTTGGAGTAAAACGCGGTTTTATGTTCCATAAGGCTGCACGTCAAAGGCCTCTGAAACACCAACTTTGGGAATTTTTTGTGGTGAAACTATTTGAGATGGAATTTTTTGGGTTTTATTTCTCAATAGAGGGCAGCTTAAACTATTTTTAGAAAATAAAATATTAAAAAAAAAAATGCAATCGCTCACTCTACTTTTAATAAAAGAAAATGGACAATTTGCAAGAATTTTTTTTATTTCATAAACAAATAATTAAAAGGGCATAATTTATGCTACTCTGAATTTTTTAAGATATTTTTTGAGACCTGGAACTATTTTAAATAATTATTGAAAGTTCTTTAATTCAAATTGGCAGTCCTGAATCCTTAATAAAAATGGAAGGATAGGGCCTAAACGCCTCCAGGGGGTGTGGCCGCACTTTAAATAATTATTTAAAAATAGTTCCGGGAAAAAAAAAATGAAAAAATTCAGAGTAGCATAATTTGGTACCCTCTATTCATTTCTGCAATAAACAATTTGCAGTTTGTCTATTGATTATCTATGTTTCTTAACTGCGTTTAGCACACCAGACTAATTCAATATGACAGTAAATGTTGCTATTGCTATTGAGACACAACAATAACTTCCTTCGTGAATCGTGATTATGTGTCTTTTTAATTAATTCATAACTTGTTTTTATTATCAAATGATAATGTATTTTCACAAATTATACAGACCCATATATATATATATATATATATATATATATATATATATTATTATATATATATATATTATATATATATATATATAATATATATATAGAATATTAATCAGAAATTATTGTATACCCAATTAATTGAATAATAATATATGTTATAGAGATAACATGCATCTAGTCTACGGACTATAAAAAATCAAAAAGTATTTGAAAATATTTATATATGTAGATGAAATTTAATTTTGGACCCAGGTTAATATATGGCCATGATGGTTTTCTATATTCCCAAGCCGAGATATCAGCTACCTGCTTTTCCCTAGCTACTTATACTCCTGTGATATATTAATTGGCCAAAGTCATATGCAGCTATAATTATAAGAGCATAGGGATAGACTATAAACTTCTTTCCTCAATATCAGTGACGTCACTGCACATATATACCCTAGTCGAAAAATAAGAGTGCTAAGTGATAATTTGAGCAGTAGTCAAGTAGTAGTTGACTACTGCTCAAATTATCACTTGGCACTCTCTTATTTTTCGACTAGGGTAGCGGTGCAAGTGTGGAGGGAGAAGGTAAAAGCGCGCGTCTGATAATATATATCAAGCTGACGAGGAAAAGAAAAACCTGAAAAACACTGTCATCTGCTTATAGTTCATATAATACATGCACTACAGTTTATATATATAGTAGCACCACACTGAGACTTGGCCAAGTATATTATTGATCGAGTGTTAGTTAAATTTCTGGCCATATAAATTAAAAATGACACAATTTAATGGAGTTCTATAATTATATATTATGGTCTTTCTGCGGTCATAAGGTGGGAAATTTCAAACCTTGAAAGATTTTTTTACATAAAACACAGTTATAAAAGCCTAGCTAGGATCGATAAATAAATTAATATAAAGACTTAATATTAAAATTTGTACCATGATCGAGACGCATAGACAAATTAATTTATTCAAACTGTTGAGAGTAATTATCTAATTATATTTAACATATAATAATATATTGCATATATATATACGCGTATTATATGCAATCCCTGCGGTATCCCTGCACTATTTTATAAGATTATTGTGGGTCTCGATCTGTGTACTGCTATTATACTATTTTCGGCTATTTTTTTGAAAATATTTAAAATATTGCGCATAAAAAACAATTGAACTTCAGAAAGCGCATTACGCGGGAATCTTACCAGCTGATCGTAAAAAAAAGTTGTATTCGTTATTTTAACGTGGAATCAAGATGGCGCGCCAGAGTGAGCAACGCCGACGTGACTCTCCGCTCAAATTGTCTGTCCTCTCCTGGTAACTATCCCTATCCTATTCTATATATTAATCGTCTTGATTTCTATACTCCTATCCCCAGTCAATTTGATTCATAATCATCATCTCGCCTCACCGCATCCACATAATCCTACTTTGACCCTGCTCTTCGGTCGGCCCACAGGAGTCGACACGTTGAGAATCTTTCAAATTCCTGCCATTCCTTGCATGTTGTCGCCTGCATCATCAACCTACATTATTGCACCCCACACCACACCGTCAACCCAATGTCCTAAAATCCAACCAATTCCTTGTGTGGTTTTGGTTCACCCACGGTAACACGTGGTGGGCATATAGGTACCACTTCCATCATCACCTTGCATCCCACATTCCATAATCATCCTATCCATTGTTCGTCCATTATCCTTTACAAGACCCTGCAAAAAACAGTTCAACTATACAATTGATCCAAGTTACTCAGTACGTGGAATTATAGCCGTTTAGGCTCCTTCCAACAATTGTAAGAAGAAGAAGTTATTTTAACGTGAAATTTTTATGATATTTTTGTTAAATAATGAGTGATACGGCTAACCAGGTAATTTTTAGTAATACATTCAACATTTTTGTTAAAAAAATTAATAAATTTCCACTTACTTGGGACTTAAATAGT
Source organism: Siphlonurus alternatus (assembly GCA_949825025.1). Lineage (NCBI taxonomy): Eukaryota > Metazoa > Arthropoda > Insecta > Ephemeroptera > Siphlonuridae > Siphlonurus > Siphlonurus alternatus. The sequence goes on from OX463783.1 coordinate 9,996,250, forward strand.
TGATCAAAATTTGGATTTCCTCTGACGCCATGATTCCTCATGTTGACAAGTTGTCCGGTTAATATTTTCAACCCAGATTAATCAATATTACTGTTTACTGTATTAGTTTCATACTCAATTTTATTAAGTAATACATTTTGGTAATCATTTCGTGCCTAAATATGTTTATATTGCAAGCCAAATGGCTTATTGTATGCAGGAATATCATGCTTCTTTCTTTTGTAAGCCTTCAAATGGGATCTCTTTTTTAGTTTTTAGTCAACTTGCTATCATCACAGACAATTGTCTGTGCTATCATGTAATAAGTTTATTTATGTAGTCAAAAATATGCATACTGTACCCTTGGCTGGAATGCTATGCATATACTTGTTAATTTTAGTTAAGGTCCTTTCACATATATATGATATGCATACTGTACTGTATCATATGCATAATTATGAATACAGTACTGTACATTCCAAAATTCCTACACAGCACTCCTTGCTCCATAATAATTAAGTACATCAAGGTGAACTGAACTGGAATAACTGGATTTTGCTAAAGTGTGCCATATCTGTTTTTGAACTCGTTTTATCCCTTCTGACGTTCACTGTTAAATTTTGGTAGGTATGCATATGTGAGATCTACAACGGAATATTCTATATAGTTTGTTCCGCCTTACATTTCTTTATGATGAACGGTATGCATAGCATATAAAATGACAATGGTAATTTATGGCATTTAATCTAAATTTCATTAATAATCAGAAAGAGAAAGAAAAAATAAGAAATTAAATTTTTTTATAAGATTTGCCTTCTTTCTCTTTGTCTGCCGGGCCTCAGGTATCAGGCTTGCACTTGTTGATGACAGACTTGTGTTGACAGGAGGTGAAGACGGAGGGAGGCGGGGAACTGCTCAACATCAAGGTGCTGGGGCACGACCACAGCGTGATCCAGTTCAAGATCAAGAGACAAACCACCTTCACAAAACTTTTCAAGATCTACTGCGAGAGGATGGTAAGATGTGTCTTTGAATAAATAAAGTTTTTGCATCTATTACAGTAGCATGTTTAATTTATGTTTGTTTTGGCAAAAAACTGTTCAATTTAGATAAAAAAAATAATGAAATGAAATAAAATAAAATTAATGTACTAATTTTTGATTAAACATTGATGTATTGTCTAATTATTATAGAATGTATAATACGACTGTATTCAGTTTAATATTGATGTTATTCTATCAAAAATGACTAATTTGTTTTATTACAGAACTGACTATCTCGTTTTATGCCTGAAAAACTCTTCAAAAATGTGTATTTCAGTTTTGTTATAGTCATTTTTGAGTAGCGATATATTTGAAGTTAATATATTATTTTGAACAATTAAATACATACAGCGGATTGTCAAAATTCTATCAGTAATTATACCCTCCTTGCAACTTAATTGATTTTGATTTTATTAAACACAAAAAATTTACAGATATAATTAAACATAACTAAATAGATAAATATACATATATATAGACATAGCACCGACACAAAATTATGGAACAAAATATTAAATTAAAAAATTGCTAACAATTGAAAACATAGTTTATAAATACAAGTTGAATCAGCAGTATAAAATTTAGAAGTTTTACAAAATAAACAACACATACTGTATAAATAAAGATTTGTAAGTTAATGAGGTACGTGTTTTTGTTTCAGAACCTGTCCCCTGAGGTTGTTCGCTTCATGTTCGACGGTGAGCGTGTTCTCAAGAGTGACAGTCCGTCCAGCGTCGGCATGGTGGAGGGAGACACTTTGGAGGTGCTGACCTTGCAGGAAGGCGGGCACAGGGTGAGTGTCCAGGAGGTTGTGTAACCTAGAGTGTCCGGGAGGTTGTGTAAACTAGAGTGTCCGGGAGGTTGTATAACCTAGAGTGTCCGGGAGGCTGTATAACCTAGAGTGTCCGGGAGGTTGTATAACCTAGAGTGTCCGGGGTGTTGTGTATCATAAGGGAATTGAATTAAGCACGCCAAGTTTTTACTTAAACTGAGGTGTATTATGTACTTACTTATTTTCCTTGTTAGTAATACTGTATTGTGTTATATTCTATTCAGGAATTTTCATTACAGATTCACATTATTATAAAAATTTATCCCCCCTCCCTCCCCCAAGCAAAACAAGCCTAGATTAAATATTGATAGTGTTCCGTCAAAAATGACCAACTCGTTTATCATGAGCCGAGATAGTTGTTTTTGCACCATGCTCTCCAGATATAAAATTTTTTATACCTGGAAAAGCATGGTGCAAAAATAATTACCCGGTATCTCAGTCAACTAAAAATTAATCAATTTTTAATTAAAACGGATACATTAATTGATCCTAAATAAATGCATTAAATATATTTTCCTGAATGGTGGCTCTACCATCATCAGGAAAAATGCTCATTACAGTATCTAATTGAATGTAAAACCCGAATAACTTTTTTTTATAATATAATTTAGACAGAGAACTTCATTAATCATCTAACACACGTGAAATCATGCTGTAAAATGATGTGCTTTTTTTTGTTTTTTTTTTTTTTTCAATTCATAATATGAGGTCCTTCATCTAATATGCAATAATACAAAACAATGTCCAATGTTGACACAACTCTACTTGGTGTCTTACCCATTGGCTCTCGTTTCAGTGCTCTCTGCGGCAGATGACAGCCCTGTGCAGACAGCGCGGGGACGGGAGAGCCACGTAGGAGTCGAGGACCACACCAGCCGTCCATGTACATAGCCCAGACTGAACTCTTTGTACCGGCAGATCCACTCAAAAAGTGATGTCCCCCCAACAGCAGGTGTCTTTAGAAAACTTGAATATTAAAAAAACTGAAATTAATTTGGACAATCAAGTTTTCTAAAATTTAATAATGTTTGGTATAAATAATACCATTTGTTCAAAACAATTTGTTTTAACATAAAAATAATGTGTTAATTTTAATTCTGTTATAAATTATTTTCACCGTGTAATTTTACTCTTCTGTTTTAAAATGTGTTCACTTTGCTCTACATTTTGTCGTAATTAAATTACATTAATGTCATTTGTTCCTGTTTTAAAATAACATTGTCTAAAACAGTTTCGTTAACATTAGATTTAATACTGTTAAAATTTAATTTTTGTCTTAAAAGTGTTAATCGTATCTTTTAAAATGTGTCCACTTTGCTCCACAGTACGTTATAATTAAATATTCTAATTTATTTTCAAACTATATTATGAAGATTATAATTTATTATATTAAGTTTAAAAATTAACTACAAAATATTATAATTTTTATATTTAAATTAAATATTGATGTAATACTTTAATATAATTCAGAATATCTATAGTACTGCAATTTTCTTTTGCCAATAATGTCATTATATAATGCTAACAGTACTGTAGTTTGGAAAAGTGCAGAAATATTTTTTAAACTACAGTAGAACTGAAAGGTTGAAAATAATGATTTGACAGTTTGTTGATGCATCATCAACCAAATTTGTGAAAAGTCAAAATGTTTCGCTCCTATGTCTACGTTAATTTCTTTTATGTATCGTCAAATACAAAGTTAAAATTGCTGAAGGCATTGCAGTCATACGACAAAATATTCAAAATGTTTATGTATAGAAAAATTCTCACTTTTTTTAAAAAACAATTTAAAACCTTGCTGGCTTATGAACAATTTTCTATAAAATAGGTTAAGTATTTTACTAATGGCAAACTTCTAAAAACATATTGGCAATAGAATAACCTGTGCAGCCAGCTAGAATGGAAGTTAATTTTGAGATTGATTTGAAGAATAAATGAATCATTGAAGCTGTTAATTAACACACGAGTTTAATATCATCTCATTGCAAAGTTATCAAAAACTAAACATGTTAAATTTTAGTTCTGATTACTGAATAAAGTTTGTCAATTTCATCTTACAACTACGGTATCTTTTGTCTACTTCATAATTTTCTTGAATGTGAAATAGAAATTGATGTAAGGTTACAATATAATTTTAATTGTCATATGTATTACTCTTTATTATGTACAGTATATATAAATTCAAAACTCGTGTCAAAATTAAATTATTCAAATTATTTCTATCCAAGTATGCATTTTACTTATTTACTTCAATCACATTAAGCCGGTATTGCATACAATTTTTCCTTACAAGTCCATAATAATATGTTTATATGAAGAGTAAATTTTTTTTTAAGAAAAAATTATAAGCAAAATTGTGTTGTGTAATACATCAGGCTTTAAGCCGGTATTATACGATACAATTTTTCTAACTATTGAATACAATTTTTCCTTACAAGAAAATTTCATCTCCATACAAACAAATGGAGTTTAAGTTTTCTTGAAACGAAAAATTGTATGCAATAGTTAGAAAAATTGCATCATGTAATACCGGCTTTAGTTTCACAAAATTTTATGTATAAATTATTATTTGTGTTCTGTTTAATATGCATTAAATAAGATTTTTTATATACCTGAATAAAATTTGTATCAACTCATAACTAATACCCATCAGAGGACAAAATGAATTTTAATGAAATTTGCATTATTTTTGTCTTAAATGGCTCAATGATATAAATTAACACAAAAATATGGACAAATTAAATGCAATTTTTACTGCACATTTAGGTAGAAAACCTTGAGATATGTACTGCAGTACACAGAATTCCACATTCTAAGTCGACATAGTATGTGGAACTCTATGGTATAGTATTGTAATTTTGTTCATATTTTTTTGTAACCTTTACAAGCACAAAACGCTGTGAAATCATGGTAATACAAATATTAACGTACCATAATAAGTAATATATATATAGAAAAAGGAGTTAATTACACAACAATTTCATCACAATGTTTTGCAGCTTGATTTTAAGTGACTTTAATTGAAAAATTGACATTACATACCTCAAAGTCCTCTATGCAAATGGAATAATAAAAAATCATGTAGTTGTCCATTCTACATTTTTTTTTTTTTTTTTCCCACCAGCATCAAAGCAGCTATTTTATGTATTAACCTTGAAAAGGATGTTATTATTAAATATAATTTGTGTGTAAAGGTCCTTTCACATAGTCATCCGATTTTGCTGCGGCGTGTTGCAGAATTACCGCAAGCTTTTCACATACTCTAGTTCGTCTGCGGCTGTTGCGGCGGAAAATCACGTGAATGCCGCAGAAAAATCAGAATGAGTTTGATTTTTCTGTGGAGCGCCGTAACGTGCCGCAAGATATCGCGGCATTTTGCGACGTCATCAACAACTTTTGTTGCGGCATGTTTTTGCGGCAAAATCGGACTATGTGAAAGGACCTTAAGATTGTAAGAAATACAACGGAAATCAATAGGTATGAAAATCCACAAATTGATTATGAAAGAATCCTAATACATTTTACTGAATGAATTTTTACTTAAATTTGTGTATGCATTTAATTAATAAATGCAAGAAAGCACTATTGAATTCCATCAATATTCCCTTGTAAATATATACCTTTTTTAATTAGGTGCTATTAAAATTATAAGCATTAGCCAGAATTATTCAATTTTAACTACCATTTTTTTCTTTTGCTTATTTAATTTGTGTGTTGTATCTTTATCAATTTTTTATTAGTTTCAATAGTATAAGTTACTGTATAAAATTTCATTAACTCTGTATTTATTTAAATTTGTTAAAGAGGAAAAAAAAAAAAAAAAATGCTGCTTAAGTTTAGTATTGCATAAATAAACATTTGAATAAACTAAGATTTTTATGCATATTTTTTTAATCATTAAATTAAAATTTTCATAAATGTATATTAAAAGTATTCACATGGAATCATGTACACTTGTCTCCTTGGAAAATTTCTCATATGCAACCTTGTTAATCACCATGCCCTGTGGTTTTCTTATGGAGCATGGTGATTAACTAAGGCTGAAAGGGAAATTTTTCGATGTGTTGACTGTACTATATAATTGAGACTGCTAGATAAGAAGAAGCAGATGGTTTGAATTTGCAATATGATGATGATAAATATAAATATAACAATCTGGGAAAAATAGACACACTTTATGCTGTACTGTACACTTAATTATGCAGTAAAGAAAACTGCACATTGAACTTTCAAACTTTTCAATTGCAGTTTATTGATTTATTTCAAAAATCTTGTTCATGCAAATTTAATGTGTCAAAATCAGTATTCAACTAAATAAAAATAATTTCATTTCAGCTAAAAAGGTAATATAAATTTGAGACATGACAGTACCATGTAGTTAAAACTGATGGTTATAGTTGATCCATTTTCATTTCAATAAATTGTATACATAATTTATAATTCATTTTGTTATTTATAAGTGCTTCATTAACTATATTAGCTAAGGCAAGATTTATAATGTTATATTTTAAAGGTAAGATAACGCGAAACTGTACATCGATTGTAGTAGTCCCATTTGTTTAACATGTAAACCTTAGCAACCTCATAATAATTCTGATTTTTTTTTTTTTTTTTTTTTTTTTTTTTTTAGAGAGACAGTCCTTAGCACCAAAAAAATAGAGAAAAAATTTCAAAACCATCAGACGATCCGATTGTTTTGAAATTTTTTGATCCACATTTTTTTGGTTCTAAGGACTGTCTCTAAAAAAAAATCAGAATAATTATGAGGTTGCTAAGGTTTACATGTTAAAAAAATTGGACTACTACAATCAATGTTTCGTGTTATCTTACCCTTAAACCAAATTTTTTTTATTAATTAGTATTTTTTTTTTTTTTTCAAATTTAAAGATGGTTATCAAAAGATTAAAAGCTTGCGTTTATTAAAATTAATAATAATTAATTATATAATTACCATTTTAATTTCAATATAAGTAAATACAATGCTTTTATTTTTTTACATACATTCTAGAGAATACTGTCACGGAGCGGCTGGTTGCACCACTCCGTGTGTATCTTGAACGGGACCTTCCCATGGGTGGGAACGAGTATGCAGACTCGATGATTTTGTGGATCCACTTTTTATTATGATTGTAGGTACATGCGACCGAGCCCAGCAGGGCCGGCCGCAAAGAGTACAATAATTATAATTATAACAGAGTTCTCAGAGTTCCCAGTGACCAAGTCACGGGGTGGCTTATATAACTCCCAAACGTGAAGTGTCAGCAATACCTGCAGGCCATTGCACTGCCATGCTGATGCGGCGTCTAGACGCATCAGCATTGCGTGCATTACCACAGAGCTGCACTTCCGCATTACTTGATAAATTACTATTACTTTTAACTAAACCGCCACATGACAATACAATATAATTTTTGCAAGGATGATGGGGGTTACATATTATGGGGGTATCATATTTATATAGTTTATAGTGTTGAATATAATTTAATTTAAATTATTATTATGATTGCAGAATGTTTGAAGAGCAGGAGTGTTAAAAGTATGCAGTGTAATAGAGAGTGTAGAAGGCAAAAGAGTGTTATGAGTATTTCGGAAGCAAGTGGAGTATTCAAGAATCGAGTGTGTGGAGAACAATTTGTAGACGGCTGAGGTAATAATGCTGCTGGCTTACCCCGTAAAGGAATATGGAGTCATGTTAGGTATATATGTTATATTAATTAATGTAATTCATATCAAAAATGCTATTATTTTATTTTTTTTATGATACTGCATGATTTGTGATTTAACAATTTTATTGTACACTTGTTGCCTTGAAAAATGTCTCACTGCTTATTCTTACCCTGGCTCGAGCTCCAATTAAGCTCAGGGGTGTATCCTTTTGTAAAACAAAAATTTAATAAAAAAAAAATCACAAATGGCAATTTTCCGAGGCGACGACTGTACATTGCCCAGAAAAGAGATTTGAAAATAAAAGGTCACATCAACTTGAAAACTTATGTACTAATTAAGCAAAGTGTCGAAAAGTTGTTTACGTGCAGTTCGGTCGCTCCCTCCCCTCCCCCCTCATCTCCTCGTAGACTGCCCTCAGCAGAGGGAACTTGCCACACCCACAGATGCCCGAGAAATCGTCCTGGTTTACCGTGGACACACTGACTCCTGTCACGTTCAGGTTTCGGAAGAACTCAGCCTGCGGGATTTAAAAATTATATAAATATCTTTTACTACAAATCTTATAAATCTGCTATTCTGACAGAAAATTACATGTATTAATTATTTCAATGTGTTGAAAATTTGTAACAATCTCTGTCCTCATCAATGCTTATTTTGTGGTTCATTATAAGTGCATATAAAACATGCAGCAATACTTTTTTTTTTTTTTTTTTTTTTAGAATATTTCATTTTTTAAAATAAAATTTTAATGATAAAATTTTAAATTAACACATGAATATAATATACAATTTTTTGATTATTTAATTTTTTATTATTTCGTCCAAGGTACACACAGTATACGTACTTATATGTATTTTACAAGTAAAATGGGGTGGGTGTAGCAAGCAAGTTCTCTAGATCCTATATTGATATTTGTGATAAATGATAATGGAATAAGACTTTCATGAAATTTTTTACTGTAGAAATTAATAGAGGCCGGGATCTCAAACCAATTAAATTTTATGCTACTTTAATTTATTTAGATTTTTTTAGAGCCCGGAAAATATAATATCGCTAAAAAGTTGGTAAAAGTTTGGATTTTAAGCCATCCCCTGCTTTAGTCGGTATTATTTAGATTTAAGAAGTGACGCCTATATTAGCGTTTTTTTATTTAATTCCTCTGTATCTTTAGTAATTTTTTATAAACACTTTCCTCGGGCTGTAAAATAATCAGAAAAAAAAAATCAGATAGTATATAACTTTTCCCCCTTATTATACTCATTTTTGCAATAAAAAATTTTCATGCGTATAAGTTAAATTGTTCATTAATTAAATTGTTTTAATTTAACTATGATGAAAAACAAACAAATGTTTGATAAAAAAAAAAAAAAAAAAAAAAAAGTTACTTTCAGAATGGAGTATCGACCTCAAATTTTTTTAATGCAGAAATGGATAGAGGGTGCAAAGTTATGCTACCCTGATTTTTTTTCAGACTTTTTACAGCCCTTGAACTATTTTTAAAAAACTATTGTATGTCCTTTTCGTGACGTCACGCGGCGGCAAACCCTATCCTTTTCTTAATAAGGAGAGACGCCGCGTGATGTCACAAAATGGACTTTCAATAATTTTTCAAAAATACTTCCAGGTCTGTAAAAAATCTGAAAAATATCAGGGTAGACAACTTTGCACCCTCTATCCATTTCTGCAATAAAAAAAATTTGAGGTCGATACTCCATGGGGGGTCATCAAATATAACATAAATTACAACAATCCTAAAATTAAGACAGTCTTACAATTAGTGTATTCTTCATTGTTGCGCTGAGACAGCTAGTCTTAAAAGTTAGTAATAACTGTTATAAGCTCTAAGTTTAGGTTAAGTTGAACTTTAATTGTGTTCCTCCCCCCCCCTCCCTAAAAAATGCAATTTGTGTACCTTAAACCTGATGCTGGAAATATCTTCATAGGAAACCCACAGATCGTCTTTCACGGCGTAGATCCCCAGAGATTTTGAGACGCTGCTGGACACTTTCCAATTCTCCTCCTTAATAAGTCTGCAAAGCTGCAAGGAGCATTAAAAAAATGGACCATCTGTAAACGTTTCGTTTATTACATTTTTATTTTTAACAAGGATACACGCCTATGTGAGCTTCAAGCTCGAGGCGGGGGTAAAGGGTATAAGGAAGGATATATATAGTCGCAACAGTCTGTTACAAGTGTCCCAGCATTCACCGAGGTGAGACTGCAATGTATAAGAGACTTAGATGGAAAGAGAGTTTTATTATTAAGTTACATTGTTAAATTTAAAACACTGCATGTGTTGTTAACATAATTATTATAGAGCTGATTCCGTGACGTCGTGCACCTGTAAGTAGCGCCGGCTGTATACTTAATATATTATGACACACCAATACACGCGATAGATATAGACATGCATGCATTATAGAAAAAATCGCACCTTTACAGTGAAGAAAAATGAAAACTTCCATTTTTCCTTTTTTTTATTTACTTATTTTTATTATTTTATGCTAGAGTCGACCGTCTGTATATATTACACTTGCATTGTTAATTCCCCTCTCGATTCTAAAGTAAAACATAAACATCGTCAGCAAACAATAATTCATAATTCATGCAAATATTTAACTAGAAGAAAGGAGAGAGGGAAAAGGTTTGCACGTGACTATAATATATTATGCCATTTAGCAAAAAAAAAAAAAAAAAAAAAATATTTTGGTTGTCAAAAAATTTGAAATCTCTAACATTAAAAATTTGAAACTACATCACTGGACGTGGTCTTTTATAAAAACAAGATGCAAGAAAATATATTCTATATAGTATGATCAATTAATAAAAACAACTATACAAAATCTGTTAACATTAATTTTGAAAGTAATATCATTAAATTTAATTAATAGACATAAAATATGTTTACCGTATGAAAGGACTGACCCCCTGAGTATTTGCTGCTCTCTCCCATCGTTTTTGCACCAGTTCTCGTTTTTTTTTTGTCGGCTAACTTGAGGATGTACCATGTATTAGTAAGCTGGGGAACGAACTTCCTCATGTTTTCTTTTTTCTGCAGCATTGTTTTTCCTATTGTTATTGAATCCACCTGTGAAAGATAAATATTAAATAATAAGTAAAGTTTAGAGAGGTGACAAGGACACAGACGCGGATCCAGAGAGTGGCTGGTCGCCCCCGAAATTTTGAATATTTGATCACACACTAATATAATATATTATATGTGTTTGATTTAAAGTAATAAACGACAATAAGATTGAGAGAGTAAACGTACCATATTACTGACGAGGGCTGAATGGGCTGTCACCTTTCTCTCCATGTCATAGTCATGGGAAGGGAGAATAAAAACATCAATTTTTTCTGAGATCGAATTAACATCGTAACCTGTGAACGAAAATGGAGTATCAACCTCATTTTTTTTTTATTCATGAACTTGTTTACAATATATTTTATATAAATAATGTGAAAGGAAAAAATAAATAAAATAAAATACATTTATGTTGCAATTAATTTATAGTTTGAGTACTCTAGTTGAAAAATTACGTCTTCAACTCATCCTTTACACGTCTAAACCTAATCTTTTTACCATTAATAAAACACATCTTATTTCCTCCTCGATCAAAGTAAGGATTCGATAAAATGTGCAGCATGACAATATTTTTAACATTTTATGTTAAAGAAGAGGAAAAAATACGTAATCTCGTCTTTTTCCCTCTTTTTTTTCGTCTAAAATTGTGCAAAATAGGAGAAAAGTAGACTATAAGAGAGAGCTTATTAAGTAGCGAATTAATGATGAAATTTATTTCAACTTGGCTCTATTATCAATTGCGTTTTAAAAAACTGTAAAACTGGTATTTTTTTTTTAAAGCCCTCTTAGTTATAATTAATGGTCTCAACTTATTTTGCAATTTGCATAGCAGCTATGACGTTAAAATAAAATTATTTTCTTTGGGGTATATATATACTTAAAAATATGTAACCCCAATGCGATAGCGATTATGTCAGAAGTTAATGCTATTAATAATATGTATTTTATGAAACCAGAAATTCGAAACAAGGTAATTTTATTATTATTTTCTGCAGTTTTTTATTTGTAAAGCATTGGAGATATACGTACTATACATATATAATGTATTATCGATTCAATTTTTAAGGATGAAATAATTCTATAACTAAATATATACCTTCTGCAAACTTCTCTGTTTCTAACGCAGAGGTGCAAGAAATTATGAAAGAAATGGGCTTGAATCTTTCTGAAATTTCACTTATAAGCAAGGCGTAATTATTCTTGTCAGATTTTGGTCCAGCTTTGCAATTATTCTGTGAAATATGAAACAAAAATTTTAAAAAAAAAACTGGTTTATATTTGTATGAATATTAAACGAAATATATAGATTTTTCGAGACTTGAGTTGGATGTGACTGATTTCACTGATATCATAGATTATGGAGTTGGTAGGCGGAAGGCTGCAGCTTACAGCTGTCTATACTCCGCTGCCCTGCAGTATTGCACTGCCACTGCAGAGGCTGCACAGATCTGGTAGTAGGAGCCCAGACGAGTGCAGGAAAGGATTCTGAGAGCATGGTAAGCCCTAGCGCGGTCGCAAGATAACTCTTACTGACAAGCATGGATAAATTAAATTTACAATAGATAAATTATCTATTTCCTCCATGCTGACAAGGCTAAAATATCGGCCTGGCCACACCCGAAAGGGTAAAATGGTATCAAGGGTATTAACTTTTATTATTATATATAATGCACTGCGCCGCACTCAACCTCGAACTTCAACTTTTATTTAATTAAACAACATCAGAAGCTACCCTTATCATGAGTGAGGTATAAAACAACTCATTACTGCAATGTGATGGTCCTGGCTGCTATAATCACGCATGCAGGGTTGTTTCCCCGAGATTTTCACACTAAATTTGTCGTTAATTAATAGGTGATGCATACTTACCATCCAACAAACCGGGTGCTCCCAACGCAGATGAAGGCCAGTGAAGTTGTAAAGCACCAAAAAGTTGGTCACACTCTCAATAAAAGTCTTCCTTGACTCATTTGTTCTGACCATCGTACTGAACAATTCAGCATAGTTTTTACTTCTTTCTCCCAGCGATAATAGAAAATTGACTCTTTTTTTGTAGTCAACAGTTACTGACTTCAATTCACTTCCTTCTGTAACAACAAAATATATTTTTTTCATGTAAAACTTAGTGGTGACCAAATAAAAAAAGTGCGGTAAATGTTACTTTTTTTTTTTTTTTTTTTTTTTGCACCTCTGAATTTTTGCTATATATATTATTATATTATATATGTTATGCTGTCAGACGCGGGTTCAGAACCAAATTTCGGGGGGAAGGGTGGTAATGTAACAAAAGGCAAATGTTAAACAATTTGATTGGGGGAAATGCCTATATTGCCCATGTTAAATCCGAAATTTCTGAGGGAGGGTGCCCCCCCCCCTTCCCCCCTCAGGCCTTTCCCCTGGATCCGCGCCTAGACGTGCAGAGTCTTAAAGTACTATACAAGTTTGCACTGCGTCCATAGCCGATTCAAATTTTTATATCCTGGCATTAACCATGCAGACGATGGGGGAACCGTGGAAACCTCAAGTTAGAGTCGGTGTCAGATTACGCGGGTCTTAACACCTTCCAAATGAGTGAAGCAGTGGGTCGTCTCTAACCAGGCAGTAAAGGTTCAGACCTCTCGATCTTTTTACCTACCTCTTCCAGTATATAGGATTCGAACGCACGACCTTCTAACTATGAGTCAGATGCGCTAGCTACCACTGCGTCACCATGCTCGGTAAACGTCGTAAACGATATAATATATATTATTTGCGAGCTTCTACGCTGTAATAGTGTAAATGGTTCACTTAAATATTAAACGGATCATCAGCAAACATATTGAAAATGGTAAAACTTTATAATCATTCCCTAATGGAGCAAAATCGAAAGACAAGAAGCAAGGAGCTATAGAGATATATTTTAAAAGTGAATAAAAAATATGTAATATTTCAACTCAGGTTACATTTTTTACCTATATTTAAAATAATCATATAAAATTACTAATTTAAATAATAAACTTTTAATTAAAATTATCAATTCGCCCTAAAGCCGGTATTACACGATACAATTTTTTTAGTTCTTGTATACAATTTTCTCTTGCAAGAAAACTTCAAATCCATTTGTTTGTATGGAGATGAAATTGTATTGTAAGGTAAAATTGTATTGTGTAATACAGATGTAAGATGTGTAATTTTAATTAAAATTAATAGGGCGAATTGTTTGTAATAAGATTATCAGCTTACCATATAACATATTATTGTCTATTCTCTTTACTACCGAGAACGTATTTTTGTCAACCTCAACAAAGTCTGCAAATCCTTGAAGAATGACATGTGTGCACATGCCGGTCTCTAGCAATGAGCTGAGGTTTGCAAATAGCGGACTGCAACAAAACAAACTAGAAATCATGTACAAACTCATTGAAATAGTTGCAGCAATATTATTTACGTTTGTTACTTTTATGTTTGTTTTCAAAAAACGAATGATTCGGATAATTTATAAATTATGGAAACATTGACTTTAGTGATACATCATTTCCAATGTCATTCAATTTCCACAAGGTTTATATTTTATATATTTAAATTTATTTATTTATTTATTTATTTATTTATTTATTTATTTATTTATTTATTTATTTATTTATTTATTTATTTATTTATTTATTTATTTATTTATTTATTTATTTATTTATTTATTTATTTATTTATTTATTTATTTAATTATTTATTTATTTATTTCTCATGTGGCTGTACATAATACAACATAGAGACAAAAAAAAATAAAAATACCTTAAAAATTTAACATCATACAATATTATATGCACTTAGAATTATCAATAAAAATTAAAACAGACATTAAATAACATTCATGGCAATGTTTTTTTTTTTTTAGATTTATTGAATATATAGTATATATCATTGTATGAATTATATAGTACCAGTAGTTACCCTGTTTGATTAACTTGGAAGATACAGTAAATCTTAAAGTCAGGGTTTGTTAATGGTGGCGTAATCTTTTTCTTTTCAGCTGCAAAAACTGTGAACATATTTTGAATTTTTAGTCATTTTTTATATTTTTTTTAATATTTTGTTGGAAAATTGTATCAACAAAGTATCGATTTTCACGTTTCATGCTCACCTTTAAAATTAAGCGTTTTGTTGATTTTTTTAAAAAATTAATTATTTACCTTATAGGCGGTCTATAGGGTCTCTGAGCTCAGATCAAATTATTACCTATATTTACCTGCACCCGTCGTTCGGTTGAACCAACATGCTGCATCTTCTTTTTTGAAGTCCCCAAGACCAAGGCATTCCGCAACACAGGTTTGTACGATGAATTTGCTAGATGCTTTGACTAAAATAAAATAAGAAGAGTGAGTGATAGCGAGAAGAGTAAAAAAATGCATTTTACATGCCTGCCCTAGTTGAAAAATTACGTCTTCAACTCATCCTTTACACGTCTAAACCTATAATATAATCTTTTTACCTCAAAAGCACATCTTAATAATATTCCTCTTCGCTCAAAGTGAGGATGAAATGGTAAAAGTTCTAAAATTTTATGCTCAATAAGAGGACGCACGTAATCTCGTCTTTTTCCCTCTTCCTCTTTTTCCACTAAAATGGTGCAAAATAGGAGGAAATTAGACGGTGAGGAGAGAGCTTAATAGTGAATAAAAGACGAAATTTGTTTCAAATTATTTTCACTGTTTTTTTTTTTTTTTTTATATATATTTTTAAAAGTTTTAAAAGTAATATTATCAGACGCGGAAGCGCGATCGTCTCCCCCCCCCCCTAAAGGTACCAAAACACATTGAAGGTGTATCCCCCCCCCCTGTCGCCCCTCCCCCCACCCCAAATTTAACACAGTGGTTTTACGTTAAATAAATTGGTTGAGCTTTGTTCTTCATAGGAATAACGTAATGTGGCCTGCCAATTAAGTGTAATATGTGGGAAAATATTATTAATGAAATAAATATTTTAATAGTAAAAATTTTAGTGTTTGCGTATCGCATTCTACAGCAAAGTCAAAAATATAATATATAATAGTCTCTTAAAATATTTTATATATTTTAACATATTTAAGTAAAAATAAATTTTGTGGTTATTATTTTTATTTCTACTGTGGCCATGCACAATTGAAAATACATTTTTTTTTTTTTTTCATATAAACGAAAGGTGATTACATAATATAACTAGGGACCGGATCTCCAGTTTTTCCAGTTATAGAAATATGTATGCTATATTGATTCTGACATCAAATATTCACGAATCATGAACTTTCATTGCCAAATATGCAACAAAGTTTGAACTGGAAAAAACTGTTTTTGAAAAGTAAAAACTGTTTCAACTGTTTCAAGTTTTGTAAACTTTTTCCAGTTTTTTAAAACTGGAAACGCAGTTCTGTCTCATAAAAGCACGTTTTTTGTAGTAAAAATTAAATTAAATATTTTGCATAATTATTTTCTCTGCCTCCATCTTGACACAACATTGATATTTTTTATTCAAATTTTCTTAATTTCTATATTAATAGTATTTTGCCAGATTTTTTTTTATCGAAGAAGCATTTATATCAATTATATTTTTTGGTCTTAATGGATAAGAGACCAGTTAAAGGTAAAATTTTATAAAAACTGGATCTTGCTGGAAACGGAAGTGAACTGTTTGTGAGAAATTCGATAACTGTAAAAAAAATGGACTGGATCCAGTGCTGGAAATCACACTTTTAAAAACTGAAAATCCGGCCCCTACATGTAACCATTTTTATATTCCTACATGGTTAATTAATATAGCTTAAAATATAATTATATTGCAAATTACTCACGTGTTGCAGAACAGTTGTCAAAAACGTCATTCAGTATTTCAGAATTAAAATTCTATAAAATATTGAAATATTTAATGCATTTATAGAGGGATATAAAAAGTTTTTTTCTGTATCAATATCAATTATATCAATTAATTCAATATATATATAAATAATATATATATATATATATATATATATATATATATATATATATATATATATATATATATATATATAACATTATAACAAATGGATATATTTAAATGTACAATATTAATTAATTTAAAACAATTATGTACCTTTAAAAGAAGAGTCGAAAATATGAGACGTAATAGTATCGTAGCAGTTAGTTTCATGGCTGTTTTTGGAATGATATAACATCCTGCATCATGTATTGTGCTATTTTTATAAAATTTATAAGTTTTTTTGGTGCACGCGCGTGTTTTATATTGAACGTATGTGTAAAGGAAGCTGTTGATATACAGTTCATGTAAAAATATACCTGAAAAATATGTCATTTTTTAACTGTTTTTTTATTAAATAACTTTCATTATTGAAGTTTATGAAATAAAAATATATATTGTTGACGACATAACATTATCCGTCGTCAACAGAGTGATACTCATTAAACTGATTAAACAATTTAAGCATTTTAAGCTAAACGTGGTTAAGCTAAACGTGGTTGGAAACCTGGCTAACTTCTTCGTGAATCGCACAATCAGAGGTGGGCCGGTAAAAGTAAACAAAAAATTAAAATTTCAATTTGGTTATATACCTTTTATACAGTATAATATATATATATATATATATATATATATATATATATATATATATATATATATATTTAGTATTTAAAATAATCATCGTATAAATTTATCAATGAAATCGGTAAATAGAATAATTTTGTTTGAAGAATTTTTTGTATGAACTTATAATACCATATAATACACATTGAGCTCTACACAAGGCCTTGTGTAGAGCTCAATGATAATACATTGTCTGTTTTCTTAATTACCGAGAAATTTATACCGTTGTCCATCTCAACAATATCTGCAAATCCTTGAAGAATGACATGTGTGCACATGCCGGTCTCAAGCAATGAGCTGAGGTTTGCAAACAGCGGACTGCAACAAAGCAAACAAACTAGAAATCATGTAAAAACTCATTGAAATAGTTGAAGCAATATTATTTACGTTTGTTAATTTTATATTTGTTTTCAAAAAAATAATGATTCTCGTATAAGTTTTAAATAATGAAAAAAATGATTTTGATTTTGGGATTATATTTACGATTACATAATATTGACATTAATAGTCATAATTTGCAATGTCATTCAATTGCCACAAGGTTCATTTTTATATTAAAATGACCATAAGTTTTTAGATTATTTATTGAATATATATACCATCTAAATAATATAATAATATTCAGTAGTTATATACCCTTTTTGATTAAATTGGAAGATACAATAAATCTTAAATTCAGAGTTTATTATTTCTGGCGTAATCTTTTCATTTTCAGCTTCAATTACTGTGAACATATTTCGGAATTTTTAATCATTTGTTATATTGTATTGGAAAATAAAATTGTTCAGGACCTTTTTTATTGTTGTACTGTGGTACAACAACAGATTCGAGATGATGATCCTGACAGTATAATTAAAAAAGGAAGGTGAAAATTGATATTGCATCTGGTGAAAAAGAATCACTGTTAGACAATAATTGCAATTAAATGAAAATTTCATGCACCTTTAAATTCTCAAAATTTATTTTTCTTTAAAAGAAAAATAATATCAATGACTCAGATCAAATATTTGGCTGTGGACAACATACATGAAAAAAATTTATTACAGAAATAAATAGAGGGTATTAAATTATGCTACTCTGAGTTTTTTCAGATTTTTTTGAGTCCCGGAACTATTTTTAAATAATTATTGAAAGTTCTGTGATTTCAGTTGACACCCCTGAATCCTTAATAAAAAGGATAGAGATTGGACGCCTATTGACGCCTCCAGGGGGCGTGTCCGCACTTTCAATAATTATTTAAAAATAGTTCTGGGTCTCAAAAAAATCTGAAAAAATTCAGAGTATCATAATTTGGTACCCTCTATTCATTTTTGTAAAAAAATTTTTTCATGCATGTTGTCCATTAACCTTGTACAGCTTGCACTGCACCCGTCTTTCGGTTGAACCAGCATTTCCCATCTTCTTTCTTCGAGTTCCTGCTGAGACCAAGACAATCAGCAACACAGACTTGCAGACTGGCTTTGCTAGATGCCTGCTGAGCCCATATACCTTCGACTAAAATGAAATTAGAACAGTAAAATATTTTAGTAAAAATTTTGGTGTTTGTGCAATATTGAAACAACTCTTAGCAAAGTCAAAACCAAATTAGGTTTTTACTAATATTATTTAATTTGAAACATAAATTAATGAAAAGTACTACTTTCTAGTTATAACTAATCTTTATACAATATCGTAATATACAGGACATATACATTTTTTTTTAAATAAATTTCTCACATTTTGGATTTACAGAGCAGTCATCAAGAACGTGAACCAGTATTTCACAATTAAAATTCTATAACAAAGAAGTTGTATATACATTTCTATTTTACGCAATATGCTTAGAAATATAAAAATGAGTTTTTTTCTTTATATTAATTAGTTCATCAATAATCTTTTACATTTAAATGTGTATAATATTAAAATTAATTAATTTAAAACACGTACCTTTATAAGAAGAGTCGAAATAACCATCAGACATGAAAATATCACAGCACTTGATTTCATGGCTGTTTTTGGAATGATTTTTTATCTTTTTTTTTTTTTTTTTGGTACCCGCGTTTGTTTTATGTTGCAAAACACAGGAAGTTATAATTATAATTTTTAAAAAAAAATTAACCTGAAAATTTTCGTCATTTCAAGGTTTTTATTTCAATTTAATTAAGGTTATACAAGACTTATAATATATATAATATACTATAAGGTATAGAACGCTCAAAAGTTAGGGTTTCAGAAAGGTTCGGGGTTTTAAAATTATTAACTAATTAGTAAGTATAGAAGTGTCCAATTAGACTTTAAAAAAAAATAAAGCATTAAACATTAAATGCATTTATTAAAAATTTATTGGAGTTTATAAAATTGTATCATACGGACACACTATTTCTTGATCAATATATACATATTTTAAAATATATTCTAAACAAAGTTTTTGTAATTTTATATTATATTATAAAAGTAATATATGGAATTATAATATTTTTATTGGATATAGACGTTCAGTGTTACAAAATAAACGTTTTTAAGCTCAATTTGTGGTCTTATTGTTTTCCTTACAAAACTTTTTCCTTTCCTGGATGTTAAATATATTTTTTAAATCGGGTAAATAACCACGGCACATTAAAGATATTAGTAAAATTTACAGTACGAAGGTACTAGGAAGTCTGCGGTTGTTTACATGGGAAGTTCCGTCACCAAGTTTGCGGAAATTAGCGGTCTAATTATGAATATAAAATAGCAGTGGTGAAACGTTTAGTGTGAAGTTGCGAGAGAAAATTGTTTAGTTAGTGTAGTTCTGTGGCTTTAACAATATCACATAGCAAAATATTTTATGATTTTTTTTAAATATGATTCGAATAAACATTAAAATTATGATTTTATTTTTTTTATCATCAATCGCTGCTGTTGCTTCTGTAAACACAGGTAAGTTGAGAAAATTCAGTCCAAATTAATACACAATTTAGACAACCTGCATGTTTTTTCTCTCTTTTCTCATTTTTGGAAAAAATACCTTGAGAAAAATTAAAAGTGAGGATGAATTGGAGATGATGTTTATATTATTTCATGTTTGTTAAAAAGAATTGTTTTTTGTTTTGTTTTGTTTTTTGTTTTTGTTTCTTCAAAAGAGGTTGCAAAGAAGGACGAGGAAAAATTTTATAAGAAAATAAAATATGAAATTTATTTCAATTCGGTGTGCCTCTCTATATACATTACAGTTCAACGAATCTAAGAAAGATATTATAGTTACAGAAAATTATAGGTTTTTGAACTTTTATATATAATTTTGAATCTTAATAAACTTTGCAAAGAGATTATACATAATATATGGAATTTCAATGTCTCGATCTGCAAAGTCGAGGAGTTTACATATTTATAATTCAACCAGAACACTTCCAGCTATTTCCAGTGGTAATATTTAATTTGCTAATACCAGTCAAATTAATTTGATATTCTTTTCGAAAATAGCCGGAAGTGTGAAGATTGCAGCTCTTCTATATGTAATTTAGTTTTGGAACTTTATGGAGTGGTTTGCAGTACAAGTACTGAGCTGTGTGCCATTGTAATGCTACAATGAAATATGAATGAATGAGATCGAATGAGAATGAGAAGGCTAGAAATCCTACACTTCCGGCTATTTCCGATGGAAATCTTTAATTTAGTTCTCATTAGATAACCGAAGTCAAGCTACGTCGAGCATGGTTAGTACTTAGATGGGTGACTGTTTCAAGTAAAAATTATGTTGCCCCCTCCCTGGGGTAAATTCATCTCGCTTTCCACCCAGTGCAGTGATGCACTTGTGTGTTGGTTCCCCAGGCGTTATAGACAAAACTTTGATCTATTGATAAAAAGTAGAGGGATCCGTCCTGACTGAGGTTTTCCATGGTTCCCTCAGTCTCACTTCAGTGAATGCTGGGATGCGTAATTATAGGCCGTGGCCACCATAGCTTAATCCCCATTACCCCGCCGTGAGCTGTAAGCTCTTAAGGGGTGTAATAATTTGCTTCTACC